>PVKH010025041.1:0-13498 GCA_004027955.1 Chaetophractus vellerosus | reverse complement strand
AGCCTGCATTGAATCGCAGCTCTGGCTAGACCAAAACACAGGAAAGCAGAGATTGAAAGAAACAGCTCTGTGGAAAGGGGCACTGACAAGTACCATCTTCTGGCCAGTCTGGAAACTGCATGGAGAAAAACCACTTCAAGGGCTCTCTTTACCCAATCTCCTGGGAGAAAATCCATGGCCCGGTTTTGGTAACTTAAACTGAGCAATTTTAAAGACTTAGAAAAAGTTGAACCAAATATCAAAGAAGAGCCAGGGAAAAAAACAATAGGTAAGCGAGAGAAATTGGCCATCAGAATAAATTCACCAACATATCAGATGCCTAGACATTAGCAAGCAATTACATGCCTTACTAAGAAACAGGAAAAGATGGCCCAAGCAAAGGAACACACCAAATATCCTGAAGAGATACAGGATTTAAGACAATCAATCAATGATAATTACACAATTCTCCTAAATCAATTCAAGGAATTGAAAGAAAATATGAATAAAGAGATACAGGATATTAAGAAGATACCAGGTGAACATAAAGAACAACTTGAAAACCTGCAAAGAAAAGCAATGGACCTTATTGGAATGAAAGATGTGATGGATGAGATTAAAAATACATTAGAGGCACCAAGAGTGGATTTGAGGGGAATGGATATTGCTCAAGTGGTTGAGCACCTGCTTCCCACATATGAACACCAGGTTTGATCCCAGTACCTACTTAAAAAAAACAAACACAAAAAGCCCCAAACAACAACAAACAAACAAATGAATAAAACAACTCAGGGGAGCCAATGTAGCTCAGGGACCACATATGAGGTCCCTGGTTCAATACCCAGCCCTAGCACTGAAAAAAAAAAAAAAGGCAGGGGGGAAGATTTGAATTGCTCAAAGACAGAATTAGTGATTTCAAAGACAGAACATCTGAACTGGAAAGAACAGGAGAACAGAAAGAGAATGGAAAAATTGGAACAGAGTGTCAGGGAATGGAATGACAATGTGAAATGCACAAGCATTCACATTATTAGTGTCCCAGAAGAAGAGAATGGAAAAGGGGCAGAAAGAATATTTGAGGAAATAATGGCCAAAAACTTCTCAACCATTATGAAAGACATAAATATCGGTATACAAGGACAGCACACCCCAAACAGAATAAATCTGAATAGACCTACCCCAAGACAGCTACTATTCAGAATGACAAATATCAGAGATAAAGAGATGATCCTGAAAGGAGCAAGAGAAAAGCAAAGCATCACATACAAGGGAACCTCAATAAGATTAAGTGCTGACCTCTCATCAGAAATGATGGAGGTGAGAAAAAAAATGGTATGGTATATTTAAAGTACTAAAAGAGAAAAACTGCCAGTCAAAAATACTGTCCATCAAAACTGTCCTTCTAAAATAACAGTGAGTTAGAAGTCTTCACAGACAAACTAAAACCGATAAGAGTACATTACCAAAAAACCAGAATTACAAAAGATACTATAGGAGGTGCTGCAGCCTGAAAGGAAAAAACAAGTGCAGGAGAGTTGGATAAGTGTGTAGAAATGAAAATTATTCAGAAGGGTAAATCAAAGGGTAAAAAGACAGACAATAGTAAGATATGACAACAGAAAGCCAAAGGATAAAATGGATGAAGTAAGTAATGCCTTTACAGAAATCACATTGAATGTTAATGGTTTGAGCTCCCCATTTATATGCTATCTACAAGGGATGCACCTCAGAAATAAGGACACAGACAGGTTAAAAGTGAAAGGTTGGAAAAAGATATTCCATACAAATAGTAACCAAAAAAGAGCTGGAGTAGCAATACTAATATCATACAAAATAGATTTTTAAAGCAAAACTGTTATAAGGGATGAAGAAGGTCATTATATATTGATAAAAGGGCAAATTCACGAAGGAAAAAAAAGAATACTAAATATTTATGCACCTAACATAAGTGTCCAAAGATATATGAGGTACACACTGGCAAAACTGAAGAAGAAATAGATGTCTCTAAATAATAGTTGGAGATTTCAATGTATCACTCTCAGTATTGGGTAGAACATTTGGACAGAGGATAAATAAAGAATGAGAGTTTGAATAATATGATAATTGAACTATACCTAACAGACATCTATAGAGCATTGCACACCAAAACAGCAGGATATACATTCTTTTCAAGCACTCATGGATTATTCTCCAGGATAAACCACATGTTCAGACACAAGAAAACACTCTGATAGTAATAGAATGATGCTAGAAATCAATAATGGATGGAAAAAGGAAAAATTCATAAATATATGGAGATTAAACAGCACAATCTTAAATAATCAGTGGGTCAAAGAAGAAATTGCAAGAAAATTCAGCAAATATCTTTAGACAAAAGAAAACAAGACCAAAACATATCAAATCCTATGGGAAACCACAAAGGTGGTGCTGAGAAGGATATTTATAGCCCTCAATGCTTACATTAAAAAAGAAGAGCTAAAATTGAAGATCTATCTGCACACCTGGAGGTACCAGAAAAAGAAGAGCAAACTATTCCCAAAGCAAGCCAAAGGAAAGAAATAGTAAAGATCAGGGCAGAAATAAATGAAATTGAGAACAAAAAACAATAGAGAAAATCAACAAAACCAAAAGTAGGTTCTTTGAGAAGATCAACAAAATCACCAAATCCTTAGCTAGACTGACAAAGAAAAAATCAGAGAAGACACAAATAAATAAAATCATGGGAATCCCTATATATTTTTTGTGTAACATTTATATAATCTAAGTATCTTTAAATTTTTAAAAAATTATTATTAAAAAAAAAAAGACAAAAGAGGGGGGACATACCACCGACCCTGCAGAGATAAGAGGATACTATGAACAATTGTATGCCAAAAAACTAGACAATGCAGATGAGATGGACAAATTCCTAGAAACACAAAAACCACCTACACTGACCCTTGAAGAAAGAGAAGACCTCAACAAAGTGAAGAGATCTAAACAGTCAACAAAAACCTCTCAAAGATGAAAAGCTTGGGACCATTTGGCTTCACGGGTGATGTCTACCAATCATTCAAAGATGACCTGATACCAATTTTGCTCAATCTCCCTCATAAATTCAGACAGGAAGGTGGAGAGGGGGCTCGGCTGTATGAAATCCTTTGGGGACCCAGGCTAAGAGAACCCCACCATCTTCCAGGTAGGATACTTACCCTGAATATGGGCATCTAGCATGAAGACTAGAGAAGAGGAAAATGAGGCTCACAGGAGAGCACTTTATGGTCCAGGTTCTGGAGGTGTCAGATCTGGAAGTGTCACATGATTCTCTTGGGTACAAAGGGGGCTTAGGCCTTGCTGGGCAGCTGCTTCCCAGCAATGACTTTACACTATGGAAGAGAACAAAGCTCTTAGATGGACCACTGGCCATTACCATCACAGTCTTCTACAGTTGAAGACTTTGTTAGTCTCAATTGGTTCAAGGTAGATTGCATACATTGTCTACATAGTGCAAGATGATATTGAAATATGTAAAATGAATTATTTAGTAATAAATAAGGGCTTTGATAAAATTGGCAACGGGAATTGTTGAAGATAAGAGGCTAATCAAAGGAACATAGTAAAAAGCTGTAAGTATGTCAGGGAGGGTAGGTAACAGGGGCCCGGGAGAAACATAGATCTGGATGAGAAGTAGCAAAAACATCATCAGGGCATCAGTCATTCGAAAAGGAAAACTCCAGGGGTTGTTCTTCTGTGGTTATATAATAAAAAAAAAAAAACAGATGTTGTCCAATCATTGCAAAAGTGGAGCAAAGAGGAGCACTGAGGTGCTGACTTTGACCCTGACACAGGCCGGCCTGGCTGGGCCTTTGAAAGGAATGCTGATGTTTGGAGGCTTCCGGGGAAGGTGGCAAAGCACGTTGCACCCCGTGGTTCCCCCTGCTGAGGGAGGGATGGTCCTCAGGAGGCCCAGGCAGTGTTTCATTAGCCCCAGTGTGTGCGCCCCCTACCCACATGTGTGTGGGCGTGTTAGTAAACATTAACCCTCTCTGTGCTGTGTAGGCTGTGTCCATTTTGTGATGGGCCCGTTGACCTGTGATTGTCCACAAAGAAATATTTGCATGGTAGGAAAAAAAAAAACAAAAAAACATACTCCTCAGGCTGTCATTCAGGACATTTTATAATCTGGCCCCTTCCAGTCTTCTCCTTTACTTCTCCTCTACATAGATTTTATGTCTCAGCCATTTCCTAAATGACTCATTTTTGTGATGTCTGCACATTTCCTTGGTCTGGGGGCACCTTCCATCAGTTGGCTACCTCTTGGAAACTTACCAACCCAGCAAATGCTCCCATGTATGCCAGAACCTCTGTGAAGACTTTTATTGACATGTGAGCTGAAAATACATCCCCAAAATAATTCCCATAAGATTTGTGTTTTGCTGGCTTGTAACATGGCTGTTTATTTATGTTGTTATACAACTATAAGGTATTTTTTTCACTCTTTACACTAATTATTATATCTCCTTGTATATAGTAAGAGATTAAAATATTTCTTGAGTGAATGATTGAAAAAGTAAACAGATTTATACTTTAACCTATTGGTTTTTAGATTATTAGACTGACATGCTGCTTACTGCGCTAAGAGGGCATTGTAAACTATTGGTCTTTAAACACATTGCATACCAGAATCGCTTAGGGACTACAGATTCTAATTCATTATTCTCAGGGTATTCTGCATTTCTAAAAATCTCCCAGATGATTTGATTTCACCAATTTTGGGTAAAAGAGATAACTAATCTTACTGAATCTGAAATAAAACTGTTAATCACACTTTAGAGAAAAACAAGAGGTCAGTGGATTTAATCACCCAAACATAAACTGATAGGCATATGATTTAGTGCTGGAAAGTTTTGATAGGATTGGAATCTATTTCCTAGAACTGGCAATTAAAACTCCTCAAAAAGGGAGCATCTGTTATATTTTGTGTGGTCTAGTGCATAGGATGAGGTAAAGAAGATTACTGTAGTTGAGATGCAAAGTAATAATCATAAGAATTATATTATCTTTAGTATCTTCATGAGACTGAGGAAACAAAAGAAGTACTTAAATATTAGAGAAAAAGATGGTGGCAATATGTAGATATTAGTTTGGAAATTATTTTAAATTAAATAAGTCAATTTCCCACAAGAATCCTGGTGATTGCTTACAAAAACCCTTACTATAAAGTTGGGAAAAACGCATGTTAAAAATCCAAGCTACAGGCATGGCTAATGAAAAGACACAAAATAGTGTTGAAAGGGGAAAATCACTTTTTTTTGTTTAAATTTTAACCACCGTTATCAATTTTGAGATAATATAGCTTTGAAATGTTCTTTCAAGTAGCTTCTTGCAAAAATGGTAAGTACTACCCATCAAATGCCATAAACTGTCAACTATACTATTAAAAATCACCTTTCATAATCTGGAAAGACAGGCAGAGTGAGGATGAAAGGGAAGCCCTCAAAATAGCGTTCAGGTCAAGAGTTATTTAGGAATAATTTTTTTCTCAAAGGCAACTTGCAATATTACCTTTCAAGGAATGTCAAAGCAAATAAAAACTTCTTTTCCCCACATATATCAAAGGAAAGGTGCCAGCTGGAGACTCGGTGAGCTCCATGATAATTGTTGGTTGAGAGACCACTTAGCATCTAAAAACAACCAACCAAACAATAAATAAATAACATAATAACCCTGAAAGGCTGTTCTCATAAAATGGAAGGATTTTAGGGGATATTACTTCACAAATTGTTTCCTGAAATGGCAGGCTAGAAGTGTAGAATAAAGAAAAAATTTAATCACAGAAGCTGGCATTTGTGAGGATTTACTATATTCAGGCCCCTGAATAGAATACTTGTTTCCACATTGGAAAGAATGATTGAAGCCCAAAACAGTGAGACTCCTAGAAGAAAGACAAGAACCAAGAGAACAGATGAATTCTCTTACGAGAGATGGGGTCTAGAAAGCTACTGAGAGACATGTTCTTGCCTAGTCCATAATGTGGGAAATAGAAAAAACACCCCTAGAAAGGGAATTTGGAAATTGTGGTTATGTTTGGCAGTAAACTTAGCAAAACTCAGAGTGAAATTGGGTTAATTTCAAGGCAACTCCATAATTGTTAGATAGGAAGACTGGTAGTGCAGTTCCCTGAAGCAGTGACGTGCAGGCCCTGGCTTACAAGAGAGTCGGTTAAAGTCCCCAAATATAATATGTTTAATTCTAGAATGAAATATTTGGAGCTCAAACTGGCATCAAATATGTCATTTTGTCCAATCATGCTTTTATCTGTAATAACGCTAATTATTTAGAGTTCCATTTACCTATATCCATGTCATCTAAATCAGTTGCTTCTAAAACTTGGCGGGCAAAGCAAAACATCAATATTTATCACAACCTGCCCTCTCTCCCCCCCTGGAACTTCAACACTCAGTATTTCTTATCATTTAACGACTTCAAAGGTGAAAAGTAGAATTTGTCTTTGGTTGGACTCTCTTTGTTTGAGAGACTATTTGATACTTTTAAGCATATATACATTGTGTGTATATGTAAGTTTGTAATAAGGCAGCCATGAAGCAGAGGAGTAAGTCATATGTAAGTGTTTATATTGAGATTAAATCTTGGTTTAGTCATCCATTATTTGTTCTCATAGTATCTCGCAATTCTCCTTTTTGGCATGTCATACATTTATTTGTGTGATTCATTCAGGAAGAGCTTACAATTCCCACTCAATTTTAAGTTCCATAAACTCCATAAGAAGAAGAGATAATATGCATTTTTTTAAAGGAGGTACCAGGGAATGAACCCAGCACCTCATACATGGGAAGCAGGCTCTCAACCACTGAGCTACATCTGCTCCCCAATGAAAGTTGGTTTTTCATTTGTTTGTTTGTTTTGTTTTTTAGGAGGTACCTGGGATGGAACCTGGGACCTGGTACATGGGAAGCAAGCACTCGCCCATTTGAACTACATTTGCTCCCCCATATGTATTTTTTTTAATCATCAGTTTATTTCCAGCACTTAGAATAATGTCTAGTGCATAGAAAATGATTAACATAATACTGTGTTGAGGATGAACAGAAATTACGATGCAAGGTTACGTTTTTGCTTTTTCTATTATGTATAATCCCAGAAATCAGGGTCCTGCACAAGGAGAACTCTTGTTTTGAGGATAGGAATAGCAAAGGAATACAAAACTAACAATAAACATGATAGGAACCAATCATAATGACTGGTATCATGCTTTGCTTTTGCTTCTATTCCACAGGTCAATGTCAGTGGTCTGACAATAGAGTTAGCTGGATAATTCAAAATGCACAATAAAGGTGCTCAGACCACAATACCAGTCTCCATTTGTTGAGTTTCATTATGTTCAGATGATGTGCTGAGCAGTGTAGAAAAAGTAAGAGTCAGGATAGAAACCGTTTCTTGAGTCAAGATCTTTACTATTTTGCCATAATATGCCCCCCCTACCCCATTCCACCTATCATGGCATTCACAAGGCTCATAGCGCAAAGGTCAATGGGGAATTCTGTGAATTAATACTACTAATGGACTTGATTAAATTTTGTGCGTTGCAGTTCCCCTAGGTTTTTATTAAAGTTTGTAAACTTGAAATTTTGTGGTTTATTAACTAATGCAGGGCCTGTGTGTATATTTTGTAGCAAATTGGAAAGAAGGAAGCTAAGATTAGATGAATGCAACAAGAGATGAGAGTCAATGAGGAAAATGCCTTCCTAAAGGGATGAGAAGCAACCAGAATAGATTCATGGAATTAAAAACACTCACTGGAAATTCTCAGACATTCTTGGGGAGAGACCAGGATTTCTTGCAATTGTACAGAAAGAGGACTCAAGGTTATGGCTTTTTAGATATTAAAGGAAAATGTGGTATTAGAAAGAAGATGGCATATCCAAAGAATCCAGGGCTCTGAATAAACTAGAAAGAGCAGGGACAGGACCTGGAAGTCTTTACAGACTACTCCTTGAGTACAGGGATCTTGGTGATGGAACAGTTGATAAGGACTGGGGAATATGAGGCATCATGAGAAGCCTAATGCAAAAATATCAGAAAACTTTTCCTGCCCTGAGACATCATGTACAGTTCTTATCATTGTATCTTCAGAGGATATTTAGCATTTGAGATCCAGAAAACCACATCTCTAAAACAATCAGGTAAATGAAGTATGAAGGTTGCTATATGAAATCAGATTAAAATGGTAATATTTTACAAACTTGGAAACAGAAGCTGAGGAAGAACATCAACATAAAACATTAACAGCTTAAAAACTTAATATATCTTCCAAATTCAATACAGAGTTGCTGAACAAATTTCAAAGTATTAGGACAAAGGAATATATTTTGAGAAAATAACATTATTAGTATTTTATTAACACCAATTAGAAATACATTGCAGAAGTATTCCTACATATGACAAGAATTTGTCAAACTTAGGAAAAACTAAGTCATAGACAGTTTTAAAAGAAAACCTTGGATACCGCCTGTCTTTAAAGTTGAAAGCAACAATCTTAAAGCTTCGAGTGGCAATCAAACACTAAAATTAGAAGTCACCTTGGTATATCCACAATTAAATTCCAGAATATTTTGGAAAAAAACAGTGTTTTAAACACTAACTGATATCTATTTTTTTTAAAAGAAGGCATATTTACAAATTAAGGAAGTCTTCAGAAAAAGGTCTCTTCTTTCAAATGTTATACAAACTACTATAATTATGAGTCCTATATTTAATATTCTCTTAATAATGATTTTTATTTTAAAAATATCTATGCAAGCAAGGTATGGTGGTTTGAAGCTATATGCATCTGAGAAAAAAACATGTTCTTAAATTTAATTCATTTCTGTGGGTGTGAGTCCATTGTAAGTAGGACCTTTTGATGAAGCTACTACAGTTAACGCATGGCCCATCTCAATCAGGATGGGTCTTAATCCTATTATTGGAGTCCTTTATAAATAGAAGGAATTCAGACATGAGAAAACAAGCCATGGAAGCAAGAAGCTGAAATCAGCAAAACCTGGAAGAGGAAGGAGAGACAAGAAGATGCCACCATGTGCCTTGCCATGTGGCAGAGGAGCTATATTAGTCAGCCAAAGGGGTGCTGGTGCAAAATACTAGAAATCTATTGGCTTTTAAAAGGGTATTTATTCGGGGTAGAATCTTATAGTTACCAGGCCATAAAGTGTATGTTACTTCCTTCACCTAACTCTGTTGCCTGTGTTGGAGCAAGATGGCTGCTGACTTCTGCAAGAGTTCAGCCTTCCTTCTTCCTCTTAAGGCTCCATGGACCAAAACCTACAGCTGATCTCAGGTGTAGACTGGAATAAAGCTCGTCTCTCTTCCAGGGGCTTGTTTCTTTCTGGACTCAGCTGCTCTGATCTCTTCAAAATGTTATCTGTAGATTGTTAAGCTCATCTCCCTTCCCAGGGCCACAGGATCCTGTCTAATGAGCTGTCTCTCTTCCTCTGTGTTCTCCTTATCTATGCATTTACTTCCCAGGGCTCCAACGTCAAAACTAAAATTCCCTCCTCTGCCGTGTCATTTTCTCTATGAGTCCTCACCCACCAAGGGGGTGAGAACTCAAATCCTATTGACGTGACTGAATCAAATCCTAATCATAATTTAATCAAGTAAAAGTGGAACCTCTGAATTTAATACAATCTAATATGCCCAGAGGAACAGACCAGTTTACAAATACAGTCCAATATCTATTTTTGGAACTCAAAAACAATACCAAACTGCCACAGGAGCCAAGGATTCTAAGCAGGTGGTCTTTGGAAAGAAATCATTGCCTTGATGATGCCTTGATTTAGACATTTTCCCAGACTCAAAACCACATGTGAATAAATTCCCATTATTGAACTTGACCCATTTCATGGTATTTACTTTGGGAAGTTTAGGAAATGAAAACACAAGTTATTAATTGAGGTATCATAATGTTAATTGGTCATTTTGGGGCACTAATGCAGAAATACCTGACCACTCATCAGAAAATCCTTGTTCTGTATGGGATTTCAGGAGATTAGTTTACTCCTTTCTAAGGAATGGAAAAAGCCTACAAAGAAGTTATGCAAAAATAAATTTATTAACCTGATGCTAAGGGAGATATTAAGTTACTTTGATAGAGACTACTTTGATCTCATGTCGGAAAGCCAAGAGAAAATAACAAAGCCATCAGAATAGAGGCATCACCTCAATCTTCCAATCTTCTAATTTAAATGTTTTTGGGAACAACTCTCTAGAGTGGAAATCTTCTCATTAAAAAAGACAACTTTGGTTTTTAACTTTTAGATATTGATAGTCTACATCACTAAGTCACTCCAAAAAATGATATTTATTCAACAAGGGGTCTGTTTCCCAAAATCTTTCCCCTTCTCTTTCTACTTGCTGAATGAGATATATCAGGGAGTGCCGATCCACAAGAGAAAAGAATCTTTGTATGACCGTATAAAAGGCCTTTTAGCTATCAGGAAAAGCCATATTGGAATTTATATGAGCAAAAAATAAACTTTCATTGCAATAAGCTACTAAAATTTTGGAATTTCTAAAGTGATAGTACCATTTCATGCTCCTACCAGCAAAACATAAGAATTCTACTTGTTCCACATTTTCACCAACATTTGGTGATGTCAATCTTTTTAATATTAGATATTCTTTTACACATGCGGTGATAATTGTGGCTTTCATCTACATTTTCCTGATGACTTATAATTGTAAGCATTTTCCACATGCTTATTACTCATTTGTTACATCTTCATTTGAGAACTCTCTATTCAAATATTTTGCCCATTTTTAACTGAGAGGCTTAAATTTTTATTATTGTTTTATACGAGTTATGTTTATATTCTGGATACAATCTTTTGTCAGGATTTTTTTGGGGGGTCAGGATTATTTTCTACCTGTTTGTAGCTTGCTATTTCATTTCCTTAATGTTTTCTTTCAAAGAGCAGAAGTTTACATTTCTATGAACTCCAAATTATCTGTTTTTATTTTGTGGTTTGTTCTTTTTCACCATACCTAAGATATCACTGCCTACTCAAGTACAAGAGAATAGTCTACTTTGTTTTAACTTAGGAGTTTTATATTTTAGCATTGGCATTTTAAAATATGACTAGTCTAGTGAAAGTAGAAGCAGGTGTTCATTTTACAACACTTTTATCCTGTTGTTTCAAAGGTATTTATTGAAAAGAAATCCCTCAATAAATTGCCTTGGTGCCTTTGTCAAAAATCAATTGACCATTATGTGTGGGTCTATTTCTGGAACCTATGGATACTTTTGATCCGTTGATGTATTTATCTATACTTATGCCATCACTACACTGTCTGTATTACTACCATGGAATTAAAAAAAGTTTTGAGGTTAGAAGACATATATTCTCCAGTTTTGTTCTTTTTCCAGATGTTTTGTCTTTTTCAGATCCTGAGGTTTCCCATATAAATTTTAGTATTGGCTTTTCATTTCCTACAAAAAAAAAAGTTTTGATAGGATTTTGATTGGGATTGTAATGTGTAATGGTTAAATTTATGTGTCAATTTGACTAGGTTATAGTGTTTAGTTGATTAAACAGTGGCCTAATTGATGCTGCTAAGGGATTTTGTAGGTAGGGCAATCAGTGGACTTTAAGTAAAGGAGATTACCCTGAATAATGTGGGTGTGCCTCATTCAATCAGTAGATCTTAAGAGCAAGAACTGTGGGTTCCAGAGAACAGAAGGATTTCTGCCTCAAGACTTTCATATCAACTCTTGCCAACAGTTCCAACCTGCCATTATGTCCTACAGAACTTTGAATTGCTAATACCCACAATTGCATGAGCCAATTCCTGCAAATAAATCTTGTTGGTTTTGTCTCTATGCAGACCTCTGATTAATATACATTGACGCTATAGGTCAATTTTGGTAGAAGTGACATTTTAATAATATCAAGTCATTTAATCCATATATATAGATTAAAGATCTATAAATACACTAAAAAATTTATAGTTTTCACTGTAGAAATCTTACACAACTTTTACTCAATTTCTCCTTGAATATTTTACATTTTGGATGCTTTTAGAAATGATATTATACCTCAAATTTATTTTCCAATTAATTTTTGCATGCATATAGAAATAGATTTGTATATAATTTACTTTGTAGCTTATGACCTTTCTTTTTTTTTTTAGGATTTATTTATTTATCCCCCCCCCCATTGTCTGCTCTCTGTGTCCATTTGCTGCGTGTTTGTCTGTGTCTGCTTGTCTTCTCTTTAGGTGGCAACAGGAACCGATCCTGGGACTTTCCAGAGTGGGAGAGAGGCGCTCGAGCTCTTACACTACCTCAACTCCCTGATCTGCTGCATCTCTTATTGTCTCTCCTCTGTGTCTCTTTTTGTTGCATCATCTTGCTGCGCCAGCAAGTTGGTTTTAATCTATCTTCAGACTAATAGTTTCCTTTGTGCCTTTGTTATTTTTTTTTAAATGGTAGATATAAAGCTTACAATTTGTATTCTTAACTTCTCATAATCTCCTTCTAATTAATATTATATCACTTCAGGTAAATTGTAAGAATCTTAAACAGCACACTTTCATTAACCCTCCTTTCTTTGTGCAATTGTCATATGTTGTAAACCCCACAAGATGATATTACCACTTTTGCTCCAAACAAGAATTTTCAGTTAAATAATAAAACTATGAAATACAGACTTTCCTATTTAACCATATATTTACCATTTCTAGTGCTCTCCATTCTTTCCTATTGATATTACTTCTGTTTAGCTGGCAGAACCTCCTTTAGCTTTGCAATTTTGCAGACAAAAATTTTCCTTATATTGGAAAATGTTCTTATTCCTTCCTTAGTTTTACTGTATATATTCATTAGATACTGACTTGTGAGTAATAGTATTTTTTTCTTCTTTAAAAAATTTTAAAGACATTATTTCATTGTTTTCTGCATGCCATTGTTTCTGATAAAATGTCACCTGTCATTTTGTGTGTAATGTGTACTTTTTCTCTGGCTGATATCACTAAATATTTTGTTTTCTTTAGTTTGGCTATGATACGTTTAGGTGTGTTTTCTTTTGTATTCATCCTTCTTGTGGTTTGCTGAGCTTCTTGATTCGGCAGTGTTTTGTTTTGTTTTTTTCTTTTCCAGCAAATTTGGAAAGTTTTCAGCCATTAAAAAAAAGTGTGGGCTGGCTCGATAGCCCAGTGGATAGGGCGCCGGCATACCACATGGGAGGCCCTGGGTTCGGTTCCCGGGGACCTCTCCTAGCGGGCAGACCGCCTTGAGAATGGCAAGCCGCCATGGGCAGGCCAGAGCCGCCGTGGGCAGGGCAAAAAGCTGCCACGGACAGGGCAAAAGCCGCCACGGGCAGGGCAGGTCGCCCACAAATGGAGCGCAGCCAGCCACCTGCGAACTGAAGCAAGAGCCGGCCGTGAATAGAAGCAGAAGCCGCCCATAAGCGGGGAAAGCCGTGCCTGCGCAGTGACCAGTCTCGGTGCCTCACCGCTGCAGGGG
>PVKH010025040.1:0-13503 GCA_004027955.1 Chaetophractus vellerosus | reverse complement strand
ACTGCTCAGGTAAACTCACCCTCTCTGGACACATGGCTCCTCTCTTGGCCCAAGGTGATATCTTAATTCCAGATCTCAGCTTCCATGGTTTTCTCCTTAAAGCTATTTCTCCTTCCATGTCTCCTTTCCATGTCCTTTTTAGTCCAAGTGAACAGCGGTTTTGTTCATACAGCACTCTCAAAAACGTTATTGGTTTAGCATGCAGGAAGCAGGGGTCCAAGCCATCAGACAGTAAGACTTTCCACAAGTCTTTCCTAAATAACTGCATCTTCAATTCTGATTTACAAGTTCCAACTTTAGCTAAGTCTTCAAATGGGGCACTTTCATTTGGAAACTTGATTTCCAGAAACTCTGAATTTCTGGGATCAGTTTCTGTTTTCTTTGTGCCCAAAAGTTCAGTCCTTAGTGTATTTCACTCATCTAGTATTTTGCTATAAGCTGCAAGGAGAAGCCAAGCCACATTCTCCGAGTTTACCTTGGAAAGTTCTTCACCTAAATGCTCCAGTTCACCATTTTCAAATTTTGCCTTCCATATAACACCAGGAGTTAATCTTGCTAAGTTCTCCACAATTTTAAAACATGGATCACCTTTCCTCCAGTTTCCAATAATAGTTTCATCATTTACTTCTAAGGCATCATAAAAAGAATCTTTAGCAGCCATCTCACAATTGTTTCCTTCTAAGGCCTTATCAAAAAGAACTTTAGGCTCCATATTGCTACTAACAGTCTCTGCAAAGCGATCTAGGCCTTTTCCATTAAGCATTTCACAATTCCTTCAAAAAATACCCCTTACCCATTTATAAAACCATTCCAACATTTTGGTAATTACAAAAGCACTTCCCCACTCCTCAGTACCAAATTCCGTATTAGTCAGCCAAAGAGGTGCCTTTGCAACATACCAATAATTGGTTGGTTTTTATAAAGGATATTTATGTGGGGTAGAAGTCCACAGTTAGCAGGAAATAAAGCATAAGTTTCTATCCTCACCAAAGTCTATTGCCACGTGTTGGAGCAAGACAGCTGCCGATGTTTGCCAGGGTTCAGGCTTCCTGGCTTCCTCACTTCCCGGGGCTGCATTTCTCTCTGGGCTTAGCTCCTCCGCTTGCTTCACAAGGTCAGCTGTAGACTATCAGGTGAACTGCTCACTTCTCTTCTCCTGGGGCATTCTCTCCAACATCAGAATTGCCTCTCAAAAACTGCTTCCAAATCTGCTCCCTCTGTCCTTTGCCTTGCCTTTTATATTTGATTCCCCCACCCACCAAGGGGTGGGGCTCAATGCCCTACTGACCGTGGCCCAGTCAACACCCTAATCATAATTTATTCATGCCCAGATGAACAGATCAGTTTACAAGCATGATTTTTGGAATGCATAATTTCATCAAATGGCTACAATAAGTAAATATCGTTTTACTTATTAGATTTGGAAAGATTTAAAATGATTCATAATGCCCTCTCTTGGTCGGTGAATAGAAATAGTCACTGTTATATTGGTGAGAGTAAAAATGTGTACAATGCTTGGAGGCAATTTGGAAAACTATAAAAATTTTATACCCTTTAACCAGGGATCTTGAGACTACTAGGAATTTATCCTAAGGCACTAATTTGCATGTGCAAATGTGTGTGTATCATACTGTTTCTAACAGAAAATTTTAGAAACAACCTCCATGTCCACACTGCAGGTCAATTAAATTATGGCGCATCCAGACTATGACTGCCACACCGGCAATAAAAGATGAGGTAGTTATGTGTACTGACAAATGATACCCACGATATAATGTAAAAAGAAAATAGCACAATACACAGCAATTTTTAATAAGATTCTATTTCCATAAAACAAAATACTGTACATGCTCTTCTCATTGTAAAACATTTTAGACAAGACAAAGACAAAAGGAAGAAAAGTTATTACCATCAAGAAGTATATTGGTGGGAACCAGCTGTGGCTCAATTGGTAGGGCTCTGGTTTACCACATGGGAGGCCAGGGTTCAGTTCCCGGGGCCTCCTTGAGCAGGCAAGCTGCCGCAAACGGGCAAGCTGCCGCGCGGTGAGCTGACTCAGCGGGATGCCGCACCAGGGGGAGACAAGCAGACACAGAAAAATGCAAAAAAGTAAGATGAGCACAGCGAGCACAAGCGAGGGGGGGGGGGGATATAAATAAATAAATAAAATCTTTTTTTAAAAAAGGTATATTGGTGTATATTCTTCTAGATGTTGTCTATACATATATACAGTTTGGCAAAAAGAAAATATTAAACATACATGTTGGTAATCTTTTCTCCCTACATGTGAGTATTTTTTTAAAATTGACTTTATTTTTTGTTTTTGGTGTACAGTTCTATGAGTTCCCCCCGTCCTGCCCCGCTTGCTGTCTGTGTCCATTTGCTGGGTGTTCTTCTGTGTCTGTTTCTTGCCTTCTCTTCTCATTTTTCTCCTCCAGGCTTCACCGGGATTTGAACCTAGGGACCTCTGATGTGGGAGAGAGGCACCCTGTCACTTGCGCCACCTCAGTTCCTGGTTTCTGGCACGTCTCGCTTTGACTCTCCCCTGCGTCTCTTTTCTTGTGTCATCATCTTGCTGCGCGGCTTGCCACGTGGGCCTGGCTCACCTGCTCACCTTTTTTCACCAGGAGGTCCCAGGGATCGAACCCCAGTCCTCCCATATGGTAGACAGATGCCCAACCACCTGAGCCACATCTGCTTCCCCATGTGAGTATTTTCAACTCCAAAAGTTAGGCATTTTTATTGTAAATGATTATTTTAATAATGCGCAGAAATATTTCCATTTAGGAAGAAAAAGGTTTGGCTTAGTTCCATTTTTCTCTGTGCCCATATAGCATCTGCTCATATCTATATTTCATTATCTGACCATTTATATTGTAATTATTGGTTTATCTATAAAGTATCTTCATTAACCAATCAGAAATCCTTGAGATCAGAGACCCTGCTTTATTCATTGTCATATTCCTAGTGGTATGGCAAGACACATCATAGGTATTTAGTAAATGAATATTAAACAAGTGACTTGTAAACAAGGAAAAGGAATGAAAAAGCTGAAAGTCTAATAAAGGGAAATATAATATTTTGTGCCGAAAGGTTTCCTCAGGCTCTACTTTTACTCCCATAGGAAAGAGAATGACTATTAAAAGATTGGATCAGAAGGACGTTTTAACTGTTGCTACTTCAGCTTCATTTGTATTTTCCACTGACCCAAAGAATATTAATTGCTAAGGCTAGCAGTGAATTCCATGACAAACTCACTGTTGTGTTTGAAGATTCGAATGGTTGCTCCTGACAGTCTTGCTCCTAGAACCAATGATGCATGGTTCAGTTCATCACTCAGAATCAGACAACCCTGCAAAACCACAACCACAATAAGGTAAGAAGCAGGTTTAGTTACACAAATTACAGAACATCAAAATCACTAATAATTACTCCCTATTGAGGAAATCTTGCACAACTGCAAAGCCATTAATTTAAAATACTTTAGAAATAGAAGGAAAATTCTAGCATTTTAATTTCACCTCTTCAGGTGCCAACTGACGAATATTCACCTATATAGCAAAAGGTTTTTATTTATATTGAAAATCTGATATATTAAATTGTCTTTATAAGGGTTTTGGTTTCTTTGATTTGAGGAACTCCTATGAGTTCTGGAATTATGTACTATTTTCTCTGTGGGAGTAACTGTTCAGGCAGATGGCAGGTGAGGGGATAATGCCTGAGGATATCATGTATTCTTCCTCTCATCACTAGCCATAGTCCAGTAATGATTCTACTTGCTATTATTAGTCATTTTACCAAATGACTTGTTAAATTTCTCGAACATCTTTCCTCCAACTTGTAAACATGGGTTTCTGCTAAGTCAGTAAGAAAAGACTAAAAAAAAAAAAAGAAAAAAAAAAAAAAGAAAAGACTAAAGCTCTTGGTTTTTATTTCTTCTCCAGTTCTCACATCTCCTGGAGCCCTTCAACCTGTAAGATCTGAACTCAGAAGCAGTTCTCTGTCAAAACAAAACAAAACAAAACAAAACAAAAATGAAAACAAACAAAAAAAGGCCTCCTCTATAGTAATACTCACTGTCACTGTGATTGGATAATATAAGGAATTTTATTGATGGGCACATCAAAAGTAGTTCAGGGCTGGCTGGCTTTCACCCAGCTTTTGCTGAAGAAAAGTAAAGAATAGCTTCATCCACACTGACACCTGCTATTTTCCTTAACATCTCAGTAAATCAGACGATTAATTCCAATGAGGATGTAGGTGAAGCTGATGCTCAAAAAAATTGACCAGAAAACTTTGGTGAAATGGTGTCTAGTGGCTTATTGTGACAAACTTGCACAAGATCTGAGGGAATCAGCCACTGTTGGCCAGTTATAGCCACAGCATATAACTTACCACTTGTGAGATGAAACATTTCTGAAATAAATTGAACCCTCTTTGTTTAAGGATATCAGATTTTTTTAAACTTTTAAAATTGAAGTTTATCATTCATACATGAACATATATAAACAATAAGTATTTAATAAAATTTGTGAATTTACAAAAAAAACATGTATATCATCAATCATACAGGGCTCCCATACATCTCCCCACCACCACCACCTTACATTGTTGTGAAACATTTGTTACAAACTATGAAAGATCATGGTCAAAATATTACTACTTCAGCCCATATCTTACATTTGGTGTATTATCCCCTCAATCCACCCAATTATTAACACCCTATATTAGTATTATATATTTGTTAGTATTCATGAGAGAATGTTCTCATATTTGTTCTGTTAACCACAGTCCATCATCCACACTGGATTCCCTGTGTTATACAGTCCCATGTAAAATCCACATGAGGAGAGGATGTGGCTCAAGTGGCTGAGCGCCTGCTTCCTACATGGGAGGTCCTGGGTTCAGTTCCCAGTGCCTCCTAGGCAAAACACAAAACAACAAAAAAACAACAACAAGCAAACAAACAAAAAAACCAACTCAGGGTTTGCCAATGTGGCTCAGTGGTTGAGCGCTGGCTTCCCACATACGAGGTCCCGGATTCAATCCCCAGCCCGGTACCTCAAAAAAAAAAAAAAGTATACTTGGGGCCGGCTGTAACTCAATTGGTAGGGCGCTGGTTTACCACATGGGAGGCCCCGGGTTCAGTTCCCAGGGCCTCCTTGAACGGGCAGACCACCTTGAGAAGGCAAGCCGCCGTGGTCAGGGCAAAGCCGCCACGGGCAGGGCAAGCCGCTGCAGGCAGGGCAAGCCACCCGCGAGCAGACAAGGCCGCCGCACGGTGAGCTGACTCAGCAGGTCACCGCAACAGGCGGGAGACAAGCAGACACAGAAGAATGCAAAAATGAACACAGCAAGAACAAGCAGAAAGAAGGGGATAGATAATTTTTTTAAAAAAGTATACTCAGAGACTTGCATTTTCATCACAGAGTTGTGCTGTCATCACCTCAATTTTAAGAGGTTTTCATTACTCCAAAAGGAAAAATTCCATACCCCCTTATACCCCCGATTGTTGTCCCTTAGAATTGATGTAATATCTTCTGCCATTGCTGCAAAAATTACCATATTACTGCTAACTATGATCCATAAGTTATATATTAGTTGTAATTTTCCTGCCTATCACCAGATTTTTAGCACTTTGTAAAACAAGAGCATTCTTATGTTTATACTACTAACCACAATCTTCATCTACCACTGAAATCACTAGATTATTCTCTAGTTTTTTTTCAATTAACATTTACATCCACAGACTACCCCTTTCAGCCACAATCTCATTTGTAAGTCAGCAGTGTTATTATATTCACTATAATGTGTTACTAGCAACTCTATTCATTTCCATGTGTTTACAATTAACCTAATTAATAATACTACATACATTAAGCATCAGCTCCTATTCTCAATCCACACTGGAGAGGATGTAGAGAGATAGGAATGCTTATTCACTGTTGGTGGGAACGTAGAACGGTACAGGAACTGTGGAGGACTGTTTGGCAGTTCATAAGGAAGTTGAATACAGACTTGCCATGTAACCTGGTAATACCATTACCAGGTATATACACAGAAGAAATGAGAGAAGTGACATGAACAGACGCCTGCACGCCGATGTTCATGTGGCGTTATTCACAATTGCCAAAAGACAGAAACAACCCAAGGGTCCGTCAACTGATGAATGGATAAACAAATTGTGGTGTTTACACACGATGGAATATTATGCAGTGGTTAAGAGGAAACAAAGTTGTGAAGCATACAACAACATGGATGAACCTGGAGGACATTATGTTGAGTGTAGCAAATCAGACACAAAAGGACAAAAACTGTATGACTGTGCTATTATGAACTAAATATATTATGTAAATTCATGGAGTTAACTAAAATATAGGTCTCCAGCTTTCTTTGGATTAGTGTGCCCATGCTATATCTTTTTTTTTTTTTTTTTAAAGATTTATTTATTTTATTACATATCTCCCCTTCCCCCTGCTGCGGCGACGCGCCGAGAGTGGTCACTGCGCAGGCGCGGCTTTCCCCGCTTGTGGGCGGTCTCTGCGTCCGTTCACGGCCGGCGCTTGCTTCAGTTCGCGGGTGGCTGGCTGCGCTCCATTCGCGGGCGACCTGCCCTGCCCGTGGCGGCTCTTGCCCTGTCCGTGGCAGTTTCTTGCCCTGCCCGTGGCGGCTCCGGCCCGCCCGTGGCGGCTTGCCATTCTCAAGGCGGTCTGCCCACTAGGAGAGGTCCCCGGGAATCGAACCCAGGGCCTCCCATGTGGTATGCCGGCGCCCTATCCACTGGGCTATCGAGCCGGCCCGCCCATGCTATATCTTTTTCCATCCTTTTTACTTTTAACCTATCTATGTTTTTATAGTTAAAGTAGAGTTCTTGTTGACAGTTTTTAATTTTTTTAGTCAAATTTGACAATGTTTGCCTTCTGATTGGAGTGTATGGGCCATTTTATATTTAATGTGATATCAATATAGGTGGGTTTAAATCTCCTATCTTGTCTTTATTTTTTTCCCCCATTTGTCCTATCTGCTCCTTGTAGAACCATATATTTCTATAGCTGAAAAGGACTTTAGAGTTAATCTGGTTTGGTCCAACAACCTCATTTTACAAATAAGGAAACTTCGAGGCTCAGAAAGTTTATGTGACATGCTCACAGTCACAAAGCTAAGTTTGACTGTATGACTATCCTACCAATCAATCAAAAACTCAAGTTTCCTGGTTCATTAATCCACTGCTTTTTAAATATACCATGCTAGTTCAATTTCTAGCTGCATGTTCCAATGTTAAAATGAGAATAAATCATCTTAAGGGCCCTTTTAAGCTGATGAAGTCAATTTGCTAAAATATAAATTTCAAAGTCTCTTATCTTCTCCCTCTTCAACTGCCCCTCACAAGCTCTACCCACAGAAAATAAAACATATATATTATTTGCTTACATATCTCTAAGCAACATACATTACAGTGAGAATAGGTGTTAGGGTGCCTATGTATTTTCATAGCTTTCTACTTAGGAAAAACAACCTGTTAAATAATTTTCCAACCTAATCATTCTTTTTTCCATAATTTTAGCTTTCCACAAGTCATTTATCAGAGTTCTTTCAAAAATACGTATGAAATGAAAACGATACAGTCATCTAATAGAAGAGGGAAGAATCATGGGTTCTAGCAAGAAATTTGCAAGTGATATAAGTCCCCATCACATATACTTGTCTAGAAATTTATGACAGAAATATCTTTTAGTAAACTAAGTTTAGTCTAAAGTTTATAATAGTTTTTGGCTTGTTCTGAATACTTATCAAAACAAAAGAAGATCTATACAAAGGAGTTTTCTTAACTGACAGACTAAGTCTTACTTTGCCAACAAGAGCGGGAATGTTCATTGAATTGGTAGCAAATCCCATGCCATATGTCATAGCAGCTTCTACTCCCAAGAACCTTGCCACAAGCTTTTCCAGTTCTTCATGCTTGTCCAGGTTTCCTGTGTGAAAAAGTTAATGAAGTCAATATCACCAAATCCAAAGAAAAAGAAGAGAGAGAAAAAAAATATATCACCAAATCCCAAATTTAAGAATTACTCATCACTTTATAAAAACAGAAATCCATCAATTAAGTGTTATTGCATAAATCCTAGCTCTTTCCCCCAGAATGCAATGGTGGGGCCCATTGTCTCAGGATTTCTTTTAGTTCCTCTAAGTAGACAGTGAAGACCATCACTGTGCCTGATAAACAAAAGTGGAAAGGACATTCTGCTCAGGCCCTGAAGAGGCTCAAGTTCTTCTTCTTCTTTACTATCTCTCTCTCCTATGGGGAAAGTATAATGAAAAACTTGGCTGGTCTCTTTGTCTTCAGTTCCTGGGTAAGTAAGGTCTCAATCTTTAGAATATCCTGTGATAGGAATGGGCCCAGGACCATACCTGGTAGTTCATATGCTAATAAATAACAGGGAAGAGCTAAACACACCTGCAATCTTAGGGTAGAGTGACCACACCAGAAATACCAACCATGGTTGGTCTTAGGGTGTTGTGGCTTTGAGCCATGTCAAATCAGCCCAACTCTCCAACCACTGGAGGGTGGCTGCAGATTGAGTTGAACCACATGGAATCAATAATATCTACATAATGTGATCCCACATAAATTCGGGGCACTCAAAGCTCCTGTGAGCTTCCACGATTGAGAGAATACATCGTTGCTGTGACAGGAGAGTGACGCATTCTGACTCTACACGGAGAGGACATGGAAGCTTGCATTTGAGACCCTCCCAGACCTTGCCCTATGCGTCTCTTCTTTTGGCTTCCTATTTGTATCCTTTTACTATAATAAAGCTATAATTGTTAGCGCTTTCAGTTTTGTGAGTTGTTCTAGTGAATTATTGAATCTGAGGAGGTGGTGGGAACCCCCAAATTTGTAGCCAGTGGTAGGAAGTACAGGTGGCCTGGGTCCATGAACTTACAACTGCTGCCTGAAGGTCAGGTTTGTAGAGGATTGCCCTTATCCTGTGGAATTTGGCCTAGCTCTGGAAAGTTAAGAGTCATAATTGAATTGATTGACTGCATTCTTTGCAGTTCCTATAAAGATATTTTGACCATCTTTATACCTGCCATCTCCAGAATGCTGGCCACTAGGCTGATAGACTAGGCAGGACACTGAAGAACCCTTTCCTGGAGAAAGTAGACTCCTCCAGAGAAAAGGACTAAAACTAATGACATGAGGAGGTTCTCCAAGAAAAAGACCATGAAACCAACCATTCAATCAGTCCTATCTACACACAGAGCATTTCCAATAGACTTTATAGAGACCCATTCTAAGAAATGAAAGCTAAGAATCAGCAGAATTGAGGGAAGAGAAAAAGAAGAACTCAAAGAAAAAAGAGATGAAAAAGAAGAAATCCTCATAGAGATAAGAGAATACTGCATTCATAAAATTAAACCCAGTAGTATTTAAAAAAAATAATCAGAGTACAAAATAGGGCTCTTGGAAATTAAAAACATGATGGCAGAAATGAAAATTTTAGTGTATAAAAATAAAAGTTCAGGAAACACCTGGAAAACAAAAAGAAAATGAAAGCAGAAAGAGACGACAATAAGAGGATAAACACTAGGGGTTTATTAATAGAACTTTCTGAAAAAGAGAAGTGAGAAGATGCTTAAGGAGAAAGTAGCACAGAACACAAGAACATGATTCTTTAATTTGTAAGCGTCTACCAAGCACTCACACAGCACAATTCACAAACCAAGGCACAAATGTAATTTCTCAACAATGAGAAGATCAAAAAGCTTCCAGAGAGGAACTTCCAGGAAGATGATGGACTAGAATGACACAGGATTCTCTTCTCTTCTAGAAAAATAGCTAGAGGACAGGCAGAAATGGTCTAGAAAAAAATCTTCTAGAGTTCAGGACACCAGGGGAAGGCTGGACACCGCCCAGAGAACATAGGGATAAAGGAAAAGAATCATGACGACAAACTGGTGAGTTAAAAACTGCAGCTGCAAATGCCTGCACCCTCCCCACATATAGACATGTTTGAATTCTCAGGCCTCCATGTTGGTGGCTATAGACAAAGAAGGCCCCAGAGATCCACCAACCCAGAAAAGGGGGTGGGGGCGGGGAGGGACATAGCCTAAGGTTGACTCAGCTTTTGACCCATAAATTTGGTCTGCTGTGTCCCACAAACACTTCCAGGCCTGGGGACCCACATCATTGTTTGCCTTGGGAGTCTGCAAGGGACTAAAGAGATCCAACCCTTTCAACCTCCCTCTCAACTGACTGGAATTAGTTGTTGAGAACAGAGAGGGGAGTACAATAAATTCCTATCTTGGAAAAGGGAGGGAGCTGTCAGCAAAGGTTAGAGAACAGTCTCTGAGAAAGTTTGAATTACAAGGCTCTTAGCCTCCAGGCAGGAACCTCTGTCACATTGATCAGGTCCCCAATGCAGAAAACACCTTCCACCCAGGTACTGAACTGAGAGGGCTGCCAAAGAGTGCCATCTGCTGGCAGACCAAAGAAGCGCAAGTGAGGAAAGTAAATAAAGGCTTTTTCCAGCCTTTACAACCTCCCTACCCAAGGTCCTAGAAAGCAGGTCTGCAGCCCATTACTGAATCCAGGGCCCAGATTTGACCAACATGACAATGCTAAATATCCAGAACAGGTTGAACCAAGAATCAAAGAACAGCAGTAACACGATACCCTATGAAAGAGAGATTTCAAGTATCTGAATAAATATACCGACCTAATCAGATGCCTAGACATCAGCACAAAATTAAAAGGCAAACTAAGAAAACGGAAGAAATGGCCCAAGAAAAAGAATATATCAAAGTCCTAGAAGAGACACAGGATTTGAGACAAATAATTAATGAGATGCACACAAATTTCCAAAATAAAATTAATGAGTTGAAAGACAATATGGCTAAAGAAATAAAGGACATCAAGAAGACATTGAGTGAGCACAAAGAAGAATTTGAAAACCTGAATTAAAAAAGTAACAGATTTCATGGGAATGAAAGACATGATAGCTGAGATTAGAAACACACTAGAGGCACACAATAGCAGACCTCAAAATGATAAAAGAAAATAAGTGATACTGAAGACTTAACAGCTGAAATTGAAGAGAGAAAAGAACAAAGAAAGAAAAGAATGGAAAAAATAGAGGAGGGACTCACAGAGTTGAAAGATAACACAAAACGCAACAACATACACGTCATGAGTGTTCCAGAAGGAGATGAGAAGAGAAGAGAGGGCAGAAAGAGTATTTGAGGAAATAATCGCTGAAAATTTACCAACTCTCATGAAAGAAATGAACTTACATGTCCAAGAAATGCAGCATACTCCAATCACAATAAATGCAAATTTACCTGCTCCAAAGCACATACAACTCAGAATGTCAAATTTCAAAGATAAAGAGAATATTCTGAGAGCATCAAAGGAGAGGCAAAACATCACATACAAGGAACCTCCAATAAGACTTAGTGCGGCTTTCTCATCAGAAACCACAGAGGTGAGAAGATAGTGGTATGATACAATTATGATACTGAAAGAGAAAAACTATTAGTAGAGAATTTTTGATCCAGCAAAACTGTCCTTCAAATATGAAGGTGAGTATAAAATATTCACAAACAAACAAAAACTAAGAGAGTTCATAAAATGAATCTACTTTTGCAGGAAATATTAAAGGAAGCCTTTAAGCCTGAAAGAAAAAGACAGGAAAGAGAGGCTTGGAGGAGAGTATAGAAGAAAGAATAGCAGAAAGGATAACCAGAAGAGTAAAAAGACAGACAAAAATATGATACAACATAAGAAAACCAAAGAATAAAATGGTAGAAGTAAATTATGCATTTACAGTAATATCATTGAGTGTGAATGGATTAAACTCCACAATCAAAAGATACAGGCAGACAGAATGGATTAAAAAACATGAGCCATCCATACGCTGCTGACAAGAGACTCATCTTAGACCCAGGAATACAAACCAGGTGAAAGTGAAAGAGTGGAAAAAGATACTCCATGCAAATAGTAACCAAAAAAGAGCAGGGGTAGATATACTAATATCAGACAAAATAGACTTGAAATGCAAAAAAAGTTTTGAGATACAGAAGGCCATTATATATTAAGAAAAGGGACAATCCACCAGGAAGATATAATATTAATAAGTGTCTATGCACCTAACCAAAATACATGAGGCAAACTCTGGCAAAACTGAAAAGAGAAACAGAAATGTTTACAATAATAGTTTGAGACTTCAACACACCACTGACATCATTAGATAGAACAACTAGACAGAAGACCAACAAGAAATAGAGAACTTGAACGATATGATAAATGAGTTAGAACTAACAGACGTATATAGAACTTTGCACTCAAACTCAGAGGGTTATACATTCTTTTCAAGTGCCCATGGACCTTTCTCCAGGATAGACCACATGTTAGGTTACAATGCAACTCTCAATAAATATAAAGAGACTGAAATAATACAAAGGACCTTCTCAGATCACAATGGAATGAAACTGGAAATCAATAATAGACAGGAAAGAGGTAAATTTGCAAATGTGCAGAGTCTAAACAATACTCTCCTAAATAATCACTGGGTCAAAGAAGAAACTGCAAACGAAATCAATAAATATATTGAAACGAATGAAAATGAGAACACAACTTATCAAAACTTATGGGATACAGTGAAGGCAGTCTTGAGGGGAATTTATAGCCCTAAATGTTGATATTAAAAAAAAAAAAAAAAAAAAAAAAAAAAAAAAAAAAAAAAAAAAAAAAAAAAAAAAAAAAAAAGGAAAGCACTAAAATCAAAGATCTAACTGAACAACTGAAGAAACTAGGAAAAAAAAAAACAAAAAACAGCAAGCCAATCCCCAAGGAAGCAGAAGGAAAGAAATAATAATAAAGATTAGGGCAGAACCTCAGTAGCCCCTTAAGAATAAGGGCATGAACTCTCTGAGGGGGAAGTTGAGGCAGGTTAGCCAAGGAAATGAGAAGACAAACTACAACATGGCCAACAGACAACATGGCTGCAAGACCTTGCTGAGACCTTGAGTAAACCTTAAGGTCCCAGTTTCTCTTTCCTGGACCTCCTCTTGGCCATGGATATTCCAAACAGGCCTCACCACTGGCTCCCACCATTGGTGGGGTAACCAATAACAGCTGGGGGCCATCCCCTTATCATTAGCAAGGGGGAGGAATAATTAACAGTTTAAAAGGTAACCACACAAGGCAGAGCTCCCGCTCTCTGCCTAGAAGAGCCTGCACCAAATCTTGGTGTGAATTTCCACCTTTCTTTCCCATTGCTAAGCAAAGCTCTGTTCTTTCCCCCATTTCCCAAATAAATTCTTTTTACTGACCTAACTAAAAAAGAAAGAAAGAAAAAGAAGAAAAGAAAAATCAACAAACCAACAGCTGGTTCTTTGAGAAGATCAATTAAATTGACAAACCCCTATCTAGACTAACAAAGAAAAAAAGAGAGAAGATGCAATTAAATACAACCAGAAATGAACCGGGGGAAGTTATGA
>PVKH010025039.1:0-13490 GCA_004027955.1 Chaetophractus vellerosus | reverse complement strand
TTTTTTTCCTATTCGATGTATAGCACAATATTGTAACATCATTTATTAAATAAACCATTATTCTCCCATTGAATTAGAATGCCAATAGCTGACCTTGTATCAAGGCCACATGCATAGTTCAACTTGTTCTTAGACTCTGTTCTTTTCCACTGATCTACTTGTCCTTTCTGTGTCAAAACTCAGTGCCGTTTGTATTTTGATCATAATGGCGTTATGGTCAGTTCTCTTACTTAGCATTTGTTACTCACACTCTTCTATTTCATATTTCTATTAGTTAGTCTCAAACACAAAGAATTCTAAATAAGTCTAAAATTATTTTACCTAATCACAGAAGAAAAAAGATAAAGAGGCTATTACTGAATTGTAATTTGTCCCTTTTGCTCATCATTTTATATCTACGTCACAGAAATAATTAGCACAAAACCTGAGAACAATACCTTTCTGTTGAATAACGAATGATACACATAATAGTAATAACAATAATAACTGTTTTTAAAAGCTTATTTTGTTGTCCTTCTGATGATCATGTTAACTAATATATATTTTAATTTTTCCCATAATAACACAGTTATGTTATTTTTATCCACTACCATTATCCCCATTTTATAACTGAGAAAACTGAGGCTGAGAAAAATTAAATAACAGGTTTTGTAAACTCACACAGCTAATAAGCACTCATCGGCCCTGATTCTAGAACCATACTCTTAAATTTCAGTATCGTTACTTTAGACATGGTTTCTATTCTTTTCCATGCCGGTTTTATTTCTTTTGTATACCATCCTATTTCACTGCACTTTTGAGTGAAAGTTTTTTACAGGTAAAATATAAATAGCCCCATTTCAGAACATTCAAGCCGTGTTTTACTGTGGCAAAGTCTTCTTTTCTGAGAATAAAAAAAAATTAGTTATAAGAAAATGACTGTAGATCCTCTTAGATTGTCTGATAAGCCACATATAATGCCTGAGATAATCTTTTCTGAAAGCTTTTCTGGCAAATTGCTGTTAACACTCAGGTCTGACAGTTTAAAGCTATTACACTACAAAATATATGTCCTTTCCTAAAATAAACATGTTTTATAATAGCAATACAGATGTCGTCAAGGGGCAAGGTTATCTGGAGATAATTAGACCCCAGAGAGATTACAGGCTCTTAGATCATGAGAGCAGTATTGTCAGCCTGCCTTATTAAATAATTGTAAGAAAGTCAAAGTCAACTATAAATACACACATTTCCCTGTAATTACTTTTATAAAAGTACAACCCGAAGGTGCATACCGATGTGCTGAGATGATAAGGCCTTTCTCTACATTTCCCTAAAATGTCTAAATATATCTACAAAATGAACTTTCAAAATGAATTTTAAATAAGAATGTGAAAGGAAAGATACCTTTTCTTTCCTTTGCTAACATTTTTAGATTAGCTGTTTTAAGGACATTACAAATCTCTGGCAAATACAAGGGTTCTAAGAAGTATTCCACCCATCCCACTTCATATTCCAGCAAACAAACAAACAAATCAAACAACAAACAACAACAAACAACTACCCAAATACAAGTCACTATATCTTTGTCCATAATATTCCATAGTCCTTAAACATCTTCCTCCTCCTGGTATCAAACTTGCCTGCCAGAAGTTGACATCAATCTGAGAAATTTTTATACTTTCTTCAAAATTATATTTTATAATACATTTTGTGAAAAATTTCCCCTGCTACCACTAACCACCCAAATATCCTTGCCTCCAGGACATCAAATAATTCTTCTCTTCAGTGTTCCATGGCAGGTTATGATTAATTTTATTGACACAGTTATGTGATTACATTAGATTGTCCATTTACAGGTCTTTATTATTAGACCAAGAATAGGTAGTATAAATCCTCAGTTCCTAAAACAATGCATAGCCCAAAGCATTTGCTCAAAAATATTTGTTGATGAGTAAGGTGAGTCTGTCCAAGCAGGTAAATAAGATCAACCATAACATAGAGGGAAAACTATATTCCCCATATGCCTTGTCATATGTACACTGCTTCCATTCTTATTCCCAGGAGTAGGGCTATGGACTGTGTTCTTCTATGGAGAGGGAATATAGTCAAAGGAAGTTTTTGGACATGAAGATTCACATTCTTGTGCAACCAGCAACAGAGTGGCATAGAAATTCCCCAAAGGATCTATTTGATCTTGATTGGTGCTGCATCCCCAACAGATGGTACAAAATAGTCAATGCCTGCCTCCAAGCCTTCTTTTCCATTTGCTTCTCTTAAAGAGTTTACATAACTTTCTCAGGGTGCCATAAAATGTAGGTATTTGTTAAACACCTTTGCTACACTAACCAATGAAGCTTATTTTCAATTTACCTAATCTAATCCTCAAGCCTAAGTGCAAATTTTCATGATATATGCAGATTTTACAATAATTAAGCTTCCCTATCTTCAATGTTCACAAGATAAGTTTTGGGTAAAACGGTGTTACATATGTTGCATACTAGAGGTTGAGTGACAAAAAGCACCACATTGTAAATGTTGTATGATAATATTTTTAAAACGTTACTAAATTTTTGTGCTTAGCACTTTTTTCCAGCTGAAATAGTCACGCATTAGACAGGGGTCTACCTTTCTTTCTTCTCTACAGTAAATAGAATCTCAGCGGAAGGATTTAGTGGAAATGAATGATTTTTATTAACATGATTTGATGGACAGAAGAGCACTTCAACTCCCAAAGTTTATACTATTTGAAGATAAGAACTTGACTGTTCGTAAATTTCTTAAATGTATAGCAGGAAAAGGTTATCATCCAAATGCAGATGAATGAATGGCCATGATGAATCAGGATGGCAGGTGGTATCCGTCACTGCCTCCCACTAGAATTACAAATAGTTTTGTGGGGCAAGTATTTTTCTTTCATTCATTTATTCATTCATTCAACAATCATTTGTTAAATGTCCACAGTATGCCATTCTTTGTTCTAACTCTGCATATACAGTGGTATGTCAAACAATCTTATTCTCATGCAGAAAATATTCCAATATGGAAAGAGAGAAGATAGACAAATAATAGAACTCAAAGAGTCATATTATGAGGGAAATAAAATATGGCAATGAGACATAGAGGGACTAGTAAACCATGTTAAAAGATAAGCAGTTATTCTATAAGATAAGGTAGAATAGAGGCTACTGGATTTGGCATTTGAGATTTTATTGGTACCTACTCTTGACTGGAGGGGGCACAAATCAGACTGTAATCTGTTGAGTGAAAGGGGAGGAAGTGGTCCCATTCTTTTTCAAGGAGGTTGGTTGCAAAGAAGTAAATCAGTAGCTCATGGAGGAAGCAATATTGAAGTCAGAATTTTGTCTTGTTTTATTTTTTATAATGAAAATATGAGTCTTCTTATTTCTTATGGCTCTAATGTTTCTCTTACACATTTTATAAAAATATTTATTTCTAAATGGAAGGCCAGTTCCTATTTCTTGAGCCCTTATGGTGAATAGACAATGTCACATTAACTGTCTCAACAATCTTAGAAATAGGCGCTATTGATATTCCTATTTTACCAATGTGGCAGATGTGAGGTGCTCTCACATGTTCCCTACCTCATGAAGTCCATGCTTTTAGTTATCCCCTCCTCTTGAGCATCGGTGAGACATGTGATCTGCTTTGAACTACCCAAACTAACAGGCTGTAAAGGAATACGTGTAGGTGATTATGAAAGATTGAAGCATACCTCTTACTGGAGTCTTTCTCTCTCTCTTGCTGGCTTTGGGCAGGGAAAACCCCTGTAGGGCCACTGCAGGTGAGCTCCGGGAACTGAGATCACCATTGACTAACAGCCAGCAAGAAAACGAAGCCCTTAGACTAATAACTGCAAAGAACTGAATTTTGCTAATGTTCTGAGGCAGGGTTAGAAGCAGATGCTTCCCCATCTGTGCCTTTAATGAGACTCCAGACCTGGCCACGTTGATTACAACCTTGTGAGACACTAAGGAAAGGGCCCACTTAAGCCATGCCCTGACGCCTCACCCAGAAAAACTGTGAGATAATAAGTTGTGTTGTTTTAAGCTTTTAAGTTTGCTGTAATTTATTAGCAACAATAGAAAACTGATACAACTTAAGAGGGAAGTCAGGTACAAATAATTGATTTGACCATAGATCAAATAGCTGGTGGTGGAACCAGAATTTGAAATCAAATACTTTGACTGCAAAGTCCTCACTCTCAACCATTGTTTGGTACTGTCTCTACAGTATATGATAAACTCCTTAAACAGCATCACTGTTTCTTATTTATTAGAAGCAGCACAGTAATATAAGAACCATCTTGTTTGGAGTAAAAAGGAAATTATTCACACCTTGGCAGCCAATTACAGTAATCTGAAGGCAAATTACTAAATTCCTTTACTCTTGTTTACCCATCTGCAAAGTGAGGACAGTAATATCAATTTTAGAGTTTGTCTTAAATATGAAATGATGTACCATATTTTCAGAGTCCAAAACCATACAGACAACTAATAAATGTATTTTCTTTCATCTATTATATTTCCCCATGTCAGAATACTCCCTTTGTGAGCTATACAATAATTGAATGAGCAATTTCAATAATGTTCTAGAACTTATTTTGTCCTAAGGAGTCCAGATGCTTTTTGAATATGATGTTGGCTTTAAATCTCATCTCTCTTAACATTGGTAAAAGATAGAATTATGTGCCCAAAGACTATACACTCATATGGCATCTTCATACCCAAACAGGGAATTTGTCTTGGCTAGTTCTTCTTAAAGCCCAGAGAGCTGGCAAGAGGCCAGAAGTGAAGGAGTTAAAAGAGATTGCTACTGGCAAGTCCCCTTAAATCAAGCCTCTATTACCAACAATGAAGAACTGGTAAGTGTGTGTTTGGGGAGGGGGGGTGGTGATAGCAGGAGGAGGTGAAATAAAAAGTCCTTCTCACAGATTTCACTTCTATAGGCAACAGGGGAATGGCAGAGACAGTTATAAAGGGTCTTTTATGCAAAGCATTTCAAAGGGCTATGATGAAAATACAATATAAAATACACTCTTAGAATATTAGCCGACAGCTAAGCCTAGACAAATAAGAGCATTTTCAATTTGCTCTTAAAAGTCTCCAAGGAGCTGGGAGTTCTTACAGCTGCAGGAAAAAAAGGTATGTCTGAATGCAGCCTGAAGAAAATATTCGTGCCCTTATTGAATCAAGTTGAACAGGGGCCACTAGTAGAAAGCAAATCCCTGAAGATGGATGGTATATAAACTGCAAGATTCCCTGAAAGGGAATTAAGGTCTTGGTTGTAGAAATCTCTGAAAATCAAAGGTGAAGTCTATAAATGAGCCCAGGGGCTGATAGAAAAGGAAGAATACTCTATTAAATGCAGAGAATAAATACAGCTGGGGCCCAGGGAAGACCTTCTCTAATCCTAGTGTCTCTGGAGCTAAAATGTCAGTCCTGGGTATAACTTGTGTTCAAACCTGTCATCTGAATCCTGTAGTTGAAACTCTGTCAGAGGACTAACTCATTTTCACTTTAACCCTGAATTCTCAAGCACAAAAGAGCCTCTGTAGGAAGATGTCAAGGGGAAAAAGATCTGCAAATATATATAGCAGAACATTCACCTCAAAACACAGGTTTAAAATTTGCTAGTTATTAACTTGATTTAATTTTAGCAAAAGGCATTTATTGATCTCTATTGAATTATACTTTAAACATTCAGAGATGGTTTTATGAAGACTTTCAAATGGTAGTACCAAAATGGAAGCCCAAAATAATGTACTGAGTTGTAAACCAACATGTGAGACTATTGCTCTGTCCTTTTAATGAATTGGAAAATAGTGATGGAATATCTGGAGAAGCAAGCAATATTTTCAGGTTTTGCTTTGCTTTGCTATTGGCTTTAGTTTCAAAATAAATTGAGAATTCTGTCCTTTCTCACTTCTTCCACTGCTATCTCACATGTTCAAGATGTCATTATCCCTCTCTGGGGCTATCATAATAGCTTCATAATTATCTTCTTGTTGTCAAACTTGGCTCCCTATAAATTATTCTCTACTTGGAATTAAATCCTCATAAAATATAACCAGGAATATGTTACTGTTTCACTCAAATGTCACCAATTGTTTACCATCTCACTCAGAATAAAATCCAAAATCCTTTTCACGGTTTACAAATCTCTTAATGCTCAGACACCAATCAGTTTTCTAACCCCATCTCCTGCCACTATCTTCATCCCTGTACCTTATGTCACAGGCCAAGTAAATGAAAGGTCAAGGTTTCACTTCTATGTCTTCTTACTACACAATACTGCCTCTAATGCAAATCCTTTTCTAAATGGTGTCATGCTAGAAAACAATAGCTGCTTGTTCTTCTAAATATTTCAGGACCATCTTTATGCTAAATAAGCCTTTCTAAGTTTGCTAGGGGTCTAGGTTAAACTTTTGTTTTAGAAGTCAGGTTTTATTTCTACATTTCTGATGCCTCTGAACTTCTCCATGATTCCTTACAAACAATCCATACAGTATGTATCAAGAGCCTTAAAACTATTTGCAATTTATGAATCAATAATTTCTGATTTGTGAATCAATTCAAAGAACATATTTTGTAAATAAAAGAATTATATGCATTGATTTCCACCCTCAGATTTGTTTGTAAACATAAAAATGGGAAAGAATGTGAATAGTAACAATTGCAGAACAGTAGACACATCACTATTGACCACCGCTGAGTTCTATAGTGAACAAGCCTCTCAGCTCTCATGAAAGACCAAGACTTCTTTCTGAGTGAAGGTCATCTGCTACTGGCTGCAGTGAGGCCAGTGGCCTGGGCAGTCACTCAACAGGAAACTTATAGAACTAATTCTGACCTCCTTTTGCTACACATCCCACTTATTTCTGTCCACAACTCAAGGTATACACATTTCAGTCCATGGACACTCCCCTGTGGGTATGCCATTCCTCTAGGGATCTGAATTTTCTCCCATTCAATTCACTGTCAACTTTTTCTCCAAACGTCAATCTTATCTCTGGATCTTCTCCTTTCCCTTCAGTGTGAACCTTGAGTGCTCTTTTCATCTCTGTGTCTTTTAATCAACTCCATTCAATCTCTCAGTGTTGGTTATGTATGTTATTGTGAGCTTCCTTCCTTCCCTCTGCCACAGATTTGCTCAACTAACTTCTAATCTCTCAGATTTTCACTCACACATCATCTCCTCCCCAACCTTCCATGATACCCATATATCTACATTATTTGCCTGTTTGAAATGCTCATATAGCACATTGTACTTCCTACTTCAAAGCATCCATCACATTGCTTTGTGTGAGATACTCCTGTTTGCTCTTGTGAATTGTTTACTAGCCTTTAAGCTCCCCAAAGTCAAGGTGTATTATATTCTTCTACATTTTTATCACCATCATGATAGCTTAGGAAGAGCCCAAATGCCTATCAGCACTAACCTTCAAGGGTAAAATATCTAGAAGCCAGGGAGGCAGAATAATGGGACACTAAAGCAAGTAATCAGACATAGGAAAAAATGACATATTTTCCCTAGGTTTACTTTGTTGTCAATTTTTATTAATGTGTTTCCAATACTATGTTTTGCTTTATTATGAAATATTTTGAACTGGAAAGTAAACAGAATTATATAATTAGAGGTATTATCATTATTCAGCTATAATTAACTCATTTGCTTTACATTTTCTTTTAAGTAATAACACTTTACAGAGAGAATTGAGGCCACTCTGTTATTCTTTCATTATCGCATTTACCTCTTTCCCTCTTTCTGAATTTTGTATTTATTTTTTCCTTATAGGTTTTATCTGTTTATATATAAATATGTATATATATCCACAAAGTAAATACTCTTGTTTATATAAGCCTTTATATAAATGTTGTCATAGAGTACATATTTAACAATTGGATCATTCAGTTCAATATTATATTTAAAGATATCCAAATAGTACCATTCAATAATTTCCCTGACCACAATGTATTTTTCATTTTTCCATCTTTTTTTAACTTCTATTAAATTGAGGAAGTTTTATCCAGTTCACTTAAATTTTTTCTGCTTGCTTGGAAGCTATTGATTATAATTTTGTGACTTAGTTGAAAAAATTTTGAGATGTAGCATTAATGACAATTTTGCCTATACAATTTAGATATTAAAACTCCCTACAAACACTCCCCCACAAACACATTCACACACACTTCTTGTTAATAGTCTAGTTATATTCTAATTTAAAACACAAGAGAGCTAATTCATAGTCAATAGTTAAATTTATTGCCATAATTTGTTAATTTTTCATTTGCCAGTTTTTTTCCTTATATCCCATGCCTTCCCACTAGGTTTGCACTCTTTTTACTGATATGCACCAATTCTGTGTCTGCAATGTATTTGATTTGCCCTCACTCTTGAAAAATACTTCAGCAGGATATAAAAATTGAGGTTGACTTTTATTTTACCTCCAATTTTGAATCTATTCTTCATTTTTGCTGAAGAGGGAATTTGCTATGTCTAATCATCACTTCTTGATGGGAAATCTGTCTTTTCTTTGTGGTAGCTTCTGAGATATTATCTTAATTTTTTTATTATTTTTTTAAAGATTTATTTATTTTATTACATATCTCCCCTTTCCCCCCCCCCACTGCGGCGACACGCCGAGACTGGTCACGGCTTTCCCCGCTTGTGGGCGGCTTCTGCTTCCATTCACGGCCGGCTTTCAGTTCGCGGGTGGCTGGCTGCGCTCCATTCGAGGGCGACCTACCCTGCCTGTGGCGGCTTTTGCCCTGTCCGTGGCAGCTTTTTGCCCTGCCCACGGCGGCTCTGGCCCGCCCATGGCGGCTTGCCATTCTCAAGGCGGTCTGCCCGCTAGGAGAGATCCACGGGAACCGAGCCTGGGGCCTCCCATGTGGTATGCCAGTGCCCTATCCACTGGGCTATCGAGCCGGCCCCATCTTTATTTTATATTTGGTGTTTTGCAGTTTGATTATAGTGTGTCTAAGGGTGGATTTATGTTAATTAGTTTTCAGCTTGGTACTTTCTGAATAACCCAAGTAATTTTTCATATAATGCTTTTCCATCATTCTTTGCTTCACCCTCTCCTCTGTAAGCCTGTACACATATATCCTATCTCCACCATCTTTATTTCACATCTTTTCACAGCTTTTATTTACACATACCTTTTTTCTTTCCATGCTCCTTCTGTAATCATTCTTATTAAGGTCACAGTTGCCTTCCATGTTACCAAATTAAATGACTAATTTTCAGCCCTTATCTTACCTTATCTTTTAGAAACATTTGTCCTAATTTATCATTTCTTCCTGAATGTTCAGTCTTTACTTCGCTCCCCTGGTTTTGTTCCTATTTTTAGTTCACTCCTTAGTTATCTCCTTTGCTGGTTCTTCTTCATATTTTTAAACTCTAAATAGTGATGTGCCCCAAGGATGTTGTCACTTCTCTATCCATGCTTACTCTATAGGTGACCTCATTTCACCTTATTAGTATGACTATTTTGATCAAATTTATGCCAGCAACTCTAGGCACTCTCATGAATGCCATCCTCATATATTCAGATGCCTATTGAGCCTCTCTCTCAACCTCTCTACCTGAGTGTCTAATAAGGCATCTCAAGATTAATATGTCCAAAACTCTTGATTTTAATCTCCAAATTTGTCCCTGCTCCAGTAATTCCGCATCTCGGTAAATGAAATCTCTCTTCATCTGTTTGCTGAGGCTCTGCACATTGGCATCACCTTAAACTCCTGTAATTTTTCTCCTACTCCACATGTAGTCTACAGGGACATCATTTTAAGGTTATTTCCAACTGATATGTCATATCTGACCACTTTTCACCTACTCTATCCATACCACCCTCATCAAAACAAACGATTTCTCTCACTTTGACTAATGAAGATACTTCTTATGTAGTCTCCCTGTTCCCATGATTTCTTCAACTGCTCTGTCCACATCTATTCACAAAGCAACTGGAGATTATGATTCTTTCAAATGCAAATCAACTACAACCTTCCATAAACTTCTGATTAATTTTTATCACACAGAATAAAATCCAAAGTCCACTCATAGCCTGCAAGACCCTATATAACCTGGCCTTTGGCTATTCTTCCAAATCCATTTACTACCACTCCCTACTTCGTTCAGCTCACTCCAGCCACACAGGCTTCCATTCTGTTCTTTATACATACCAACTCTCCTCCTAACTCAGGTTCTTTTTATTTGATGAGATTTTTTCTTTCAGCCCAACTTGATCACATACTTCATGCAAATCTATACTCTTCTAGGAATACATCTCTGATATCTCTATCTAAAAGAGCAGCCTTCAGCATAGTTAATGCTTCCTTTAATTCATTTTCCTTATGTTTTTAACATTGCTTGATATAATGTATTTGGTTTATTGACTGACTTCCCATTAAATATTAGTTCCAGGGAGGCTGTGTTGTACCTTGCTACATTCTCAGAGCAGTAAACAGTACATGGAATATATTAGGTGTACAACAAATGTTTAGCATTAAATGAATGCAATTTTCAATTCATTATATAACTCTTTGCTTATTTTCAATCGTTTATTGGTGTTGCCTAAAAATACTAAGTCAATGACTACATTTTACATTTCTAAGACATCTAACTAGCTCTTTTCCTGGTCTACCTATTGTTATTTCTTTTACACTTATTTTACTTTAGTACTTTGTTTTACTTTACATGATATTTTTCCTTCATTTATCTCTTTGAGCATCCTATACATATTTCTCTTAAAATCCTTGTCATTATGTTGTGATAAATGAGTTCGACTAAAGTGCATTCATAATCTAATCATTGATTTTGTTGTCTATGTTTCCCAAGGATAGATTTCTTTGTGAAACTGCCAAAAATATAAAGACTTAAAACAATAAACATCATATCATCATTTTTGTGGGTTAGAAATTTTGGAACATTTTGGTAGGTTCTTGTTTGTACTTGCAGTCAAAGAATAAGTTAGAACTGCAGTCATCTCAAGGCTTGACTGAAACTATAGGATCCCATTCCTAGATGATCCATTCATATGGCTCTTGGGAAAAGGCTTCAGTCCTTACATAATGGACTTCTCCTTAAGGTTGCTTGAGTGTCCTTGTGGCATGAAAGCTGAATTTCCCCAGAGCAAGGATGTAAGGGACCAAGACAGAGACTTTTTTATGACATAGCCCAGGAAATCATGTTCTGACAATTCTACAATATCCTATTGGCTATAGCAGCCAAGTCTTATACAATGTAGAAGAGGAGTACACTAGTGCATGAATACCAGCAGGCAGGCATTGTGGAACTCTCTTGAACTTTGGCTACGCCAATTGTCTACTAATTTTTACAGTGTCTGTAATGTTGAGTCAGAGATCTTGAGCAACTTCAAGCCAGTGAATAGATGTGTTTAAATTCTTCAAACTTTACACACTCTCATTTTTCAGTTGTGGCTGATGATCAAGATTGAAACTTATTTCTTCAGCTGCCTTATTTTAGCTTCTGGTTTCCAGCAATGAGCTAGTCTTAGGCCCTTCTGCTCACTTGGGATTCTGTTAGTCTCCATTTTCTTCTTCCTAAGGGATATAAAACCCATCAAGCATATATTCATTTCTACTCACTGTTAGGTGTTTTTGCTCTGATTCTGCTACATAGAGACTTTTAAAATTTTCATTACATTAAGCTTGTAACAGAGGGTATATACAAAAATGCTGACTTTCTATAATGATTAGAAATTTTCCTGATCATCAGGCAGCCAATTCCCATTTTTATACATATTCTTTAAATTGCATAGTAGTTTTAAAATCAGTTCATTTCGGGTGTCTGGAAGAAAGGAGTGGCAGCTGTCATCCAGAGAAGTTATAAGTGTATTGGAGGTCGTCTCTGGGGATTCATGAAGGTATGTGAGAGAAAGTATGGTCAACATCTTGAAAAGTTTAAGGCATGGGTGGGAGGACAGCATAAATTTGGCTATAGCAATTAAACACACTCCTTGATTTCAGAAAAGATAAAGATAAGATAGTAGCTTTCCTGAAACACTACCACCAATCTCAAATTAGTATTTATGTTTTTTTTTTAATAGATGAGAATCTAGGGTGGGAGCAAATATGAGATGGAGGAGACTACATGCCTTCATAGCTACTTCACTATTTTTTTTGACAGGTGAGCAATTATTGGAGCTGTGTTCATTTGTGTAATGTAGATGACTTCATTTGATTTGTTTTCTTTTTGATACTCTTTGGCATTTCTTTATTAGTGCGTCCTTCAACTTTTATTACAGTTTCTAGTGTTTGACTCCATCTGACACTGGCGAAACATATGATACTTTATTTACTTATTTATAAACTGTCCCATTGTAACAAACTATGGAATCCATGTCTAAATGACTATAATCACTCAAATAGTCTTGGAAAATAATGGATAGCATTAGAAACTTCAGTACAAGAACAGGAAATTATTTTGACTGGTGAGGTTAAGAATTTATTGAGAATTGTTTTTCAACACTGTTATCAGATATTTCTTTATAAGGTCAATTTCTCTGTCCAATAAAATGAGAACATAGGAAAAAAACTGAAGTATATGTTGGCTGTCAATGATAGTTTTCTGAAAGGGTGAATAGTCTTTTATGTTAAACATTAAAAGTGTTTAGTCTGCTGCTTAGAAATAGTTTTCATATTCAGAAATGAAAAAACTTAACAAAATGACATTACAGCATGGAAAGATATGAAATATCAGAAATGACTGAGGAGCAATCAAAGGAAAGAGAAATGTACAGATTTCAAGTGATTTCATGCTGAACATGATGTGTAGATGAACTAATTCTTTGACATATAATACTGAAATAGGCTGCATTTCCAGAAAAGTTGGTGATAATAGAGAGAATGGGATTTGATCTTCAAGAAGATGTGGAGTTAAGAAATTCAAAAGGCAAAAGAGCTCTTTTAAAAACAAATAGAAATGGACATATTAGAGGTCAAAGTCATCAGAAAGAAAATGTACCAGGGTATACTGAGTGACAGATATGTAGTAGGTAGTGTGAAAGGTGCTTTGGCATCTAGGCTGTCAATAATTCTGAAAAATAAAGTCAGCTAATTAAAATCCATTGCCTATGAAACATAAATCATCACTAGTACTTGGATTCATAACTATGTACAAATTGAAATTCAAGATCATGATGACCTGTAGTTTTCCTAGTTTGCATGAGCATTTTAGTTAGGACAATGCAAATGATATCTAATGAGATCAAAGAGATAAAATTCAGAAACTACATAAGAACAAATGACTTTTGTGTTGAGATGGAAGGATAATTCTATGAATTGGAGTATTACTTTCATTTCTTTAATTCTAACAATGTCCAGATAACAATTTTGTTGATTCAAAAGCAAAGCTAATGTCTAATTTGAAAGAAATTCAGATTTCTTTCAAACAACATTAAAGTTACTAATCAGTAAAATTGATGGACCTCATTCATTATGAAACAGTAATTATTGCCTTTTTTT
>PVKH010025037.1:0-13499 GCA_004027955.1 Chaetophractus vellerosus | reverse complement strand
CAGTGGGTGCCCAAAACTTGCATCACTGCTTGAGTTGAGCATATTAATATTTCTCAACTAAAGGAGTTTCTCACCATAGAGAAAGTCATAATTATTTCAACTCCCAGACACTCAGTTTTCTACCAACCCAACAGGATGGACAGAACGGAGAGGTAACCCATAACATAGAAGTTTATGCGGTGGCAGGTGGATTTGCCATATACAAAGTCTTACTTTCTTCTCTTGACAGATCCTTCTTGTTGTTATAGTGAATCATAATGATTTATAGAAACTGATTACACTGCATTAACTCAAAATTTTATTGATAATGGAAAATGAGTTATGGATTTGACTAGTTAATTTCCTCCCCTGTGCTGTAAGCTCCACAAAGGCAAGGGACTATATCCTTTTTGTTCACTGTCCCTATGAGAATGTGGAACACATTCTAAGTAGTCCATGATTTTTTGTGAAATACATGAGTAATAAGATTTTCCAAGAACAAATAATATTGCTTGTTCAGGATGCATTACAAGTTTTGTACTTTAGCCTGTAGTGAAGTGTGGGAAAGAGTCAACAAGATTTCATGTCTTCTAAAGCTGATAAACGACTGGTAAGGATGAGTTTTGCTGGGAAATATGGGATTAATTTGCTTCGATAATGGAACATTTCAACTTATCTAAAGTATTATTAGTCTTTTCTTTTAGCGATCAAGTACACAAGCAGGCAAAGAAAGTTTGATGTAAAATAAGAAATATAAATGTAGAAAATCAGTTGAATATAGATGGGAATTAATCCAGAAATATAAAAGATAAGAATATATAATGCTTGGCTTCTGAATGAATAACCACTTGTGCTTCAATAAATTTCAATCTTGTCAAATTTAGAAATCTAAAGGAAAGATACACATTATATTGTCTGGTCTGAATCATTAATGCATTTTCTTTAAATAAAACACCCCCTTTTTTTTTTTAGTTTAAAAAGAAAAAGTGAAATGAAAACAAGAGTTCTAATTGGTAATTGTAATGGGTTAAATAATGCCCCCTTCCCCAAATGTATGCCCCCCAGAATGTGACCTTATTTGGAAAAAGACTCTGCAGATATGGTTAGATCATACTGGATTATTGTGGGCCTTAAATCCAGTGGCAGAGACACAGGGGAAAAGACCAGGTGACGATGGAGACAGAGATTGGAGTGATGCAGCTATAGGGCAAAGAGCGCCCAGAATTGCCCAGAGCTACCAGGAGCTAGGACGAGGCAAGGAAGGATTCTTCCCGAGACCCTTCAGAGGGAGCACGATCTTGCCAATGCCTTGATTTCGGGCTTCGAGCCCCCAGAAGAGTAAGAGAATACATTTCTGTCATGTTAAGCCACCCAGTTTGTGACAGTTTTTCATGGCAGGCCTGGGAGACTAATACACTAGTGAAGGAATGTCCTCGGAAAATTGCAAAAAACTTTAGATGTGTTAGAATGATTTGGTTCCTACACCGTAAAATGATGATGTTGTCTCTTTAGAACAAGTCCCTGGCCTGCCTACAGTTTTCTGCAATATCATCAGATGATGTGAAGATTTCTCCGTGATGACTCTGCCAGCACTCTGGCTTTGGTTTTCAGGGAGTATTCCACATCAGATAAAGACCTGCTATTAAACTATATTTATGGAAGATCTTGTTTGTTGTCTCAGCCTTCCTTAGCTAGGCATCTTGTGGCTCTCTGAATCATTTAGGAATGACTTCTGAAGAGAAATGTCAAGAATTTACATCTCATTTCTGGGTCTTTTTTTTTTTTTTTTTAATGAAATCTCATTCTTGCAATCTGTTTTGTGACCACCAGTGTTTACCAGTCCACAGAAGTCTCTCTTCTGAATTTATAAGACCTATCTGCCTCGTTATCACTGTGCGTGTATTTCTTGATCCTGGAGGTGTCTTTTAGCCCTTTTTATTTTTGTCATACCCTAACTCCGTATAGTTTAAAGCATACACAAAATATCTTAGTCTGTTAATTCACCCCAACCACCACTTACTTTTGGGAGCAGGCTATTTCCTAAATATATTCTTTTAATTGTTAAACTTTATGGCCCATTTTTCTGTTTCTGCCTCATTAGGAAGAACCACTGGGGGAGATTCTTCTTGGTAATTATCATACAAACATCTGATTTTTGTTAAGTGCTATCTCATGGCTCACTTGGCAGAAATATTTGAGGAGCAATACCCATGGACTAATGATCACTGAGAGGCATCATAAGGAACTTGTATGAGATTGCATATCCAGGCTGGATTTTAAATTGAGAGTGTTCCATGCTTGGAAACTTTTGGTGCTGAAGCATGGCATATGGGAGAGAATACTCCTGTTAAGTTAATGCTGGAGGCAGCAATCCTGAATTCAATTTGTAGATCTGGCATTTTTCAGTTTTCTTGGATTCTGGGATAATTGCCTCCATTTTCTTTTTTTGTAAAGTCTATGTCAAGGGATAACATTTACGGTGATGAGATGAAATGTTCTATTTAAAAGTATCTTTGCATTCATCTGTATATCTTTCAATTCTTGTGGGTGGGCACTGCAGCTCGCAACAGGCAAGCATTCATTGGAAGGGGATGCCCTTATCAAATGAATCCCCAAGGGAAAATATTTAAATTTGAGTCAATAATCACATAAGAATCAAACAGGAGATTAGTATACAAGAAAGATGGCTCTGAAAATCAATGGCAAAAGGGCAGATTGCTTAATACTTTGTGTTGAGAAAACTCCCTTCTCAATGGAAGAAAATAAAACTTATTACAGCTTTAGATGGAATAAAGAACTAACTATGAAAAGTTAAAACTATGAAGCCATTAGAAGAAAATGTAGGAAGTTATTTTTGTGACCTAGGGATAGGTAAGGATTTCTTAAACAAATCATCTTTGAAAGATAAAAATTAAGGAGTTCTATTCTAAAAACAGTACAGACACAGATAATAAGTTGCCAGAATGAGAGAAAACATTTGCAATATAAAAACTGAGAAGGGGTTAACAACAAATATGAATATAACTCATGATGACCAATGATATTGAAGATATTAAAAAATGGGCAATATCTATGAGCAGGAAAATTAAAGAGAAAACACAAAAAAGTTACAATCATGTGAAAAGGTGCAAAAAATATTTGGTATCAGAGAAGTGCAAATTAAAACAATAATGGAATATAAATGTATGTCTCTTAGACTGGCAAAACTTACAAATCAGGCTAATGTCAAATGTTGGTGCGGTCAAGGATTCTGTCGAGATGGCTAGTATAAGCTATGAAGACAAACAACCCCAAAATGAAAGTGGCTGAAAACACAGAAGACTTACCTTTTGACATGCTACATGCTACATGTGCATTAGAGGGTCAACAGTAGTCCTTGTTACCAGCACTCAGGAATTCAGGCTGACGGGATATCACCAACTGGACATTGTTGACTGCATGTGTCTTAGGTTGCCTGAGTGCCATCACAAATGCCACATTATGGGTTGGCTTAAACAACAGGAGCCTATTGGCTCACAGTTTTGAGTATAAGAAATGTCCAAAATCAAGATATCAGCAAGGTCTGCTTTCTCCCCAGAGACTAGTGTTCTAGTGCTGGCTTTCTGTAATCCTTGGAGTTCCTTGGTTTGTCTCTCCACCTCCTTTCACATGGTGTTGTCCTCTCCTTTCATTTGGGTTTTCATTTCATTCTGGGTTTTCTTTATAAGGCCTACAGTAATCTGGATGAAGGCCCACACTGGTTCTGTTGGGTCACAACCTTAACTAAAAATAACATCTTCAAGAGGTCCTCTTTACAATGGAGTCGCATCTACAGGGACACGGATTAAAATTAAGAACGTGTTTTTTGGGGGAGTATAAGTCTTGCCAGTGGAGAAGGAGAGCTCTAGGAGCAGGGCATAAGAAGGGCTGTGAAGGTGGGGGTTTCAGGTGTGTGTGTGTGTGGAGGGGGTCATTTGCATTGGCAAATAAAGGACACATGTCATTTCTACCCACAATTCATTGGCCAGAGATACTCATTTGTCCATGGTGACATGGAATTTGTGGAATCGTCACACATTTGCTGGTGGAAGTAAAGAGAGCTGCAGCCACTCTACAGAGCAATCTAGCAATACATAGGTAAGTATATGCATTCGCTCTAAGTCTATTCTCTTCCCAGGGTTAATGGATTTAACATTTCTCTCTTTTAGGCTAAAAACAAAACTCTCTAAATTGTTCCAATCCTAGTTTGCTGCATGGCTCTTGCTTTGGAATCTTAGAATTCCCTTCACTGTTATAGATCCTCTTGAAAGTTGGAAAGATAACCCTTTGCATTGCAACTACCAAAACCAGTGAAATAAGATACCTGATCTCTCGAAGGACTTTTTTAAAGAAAGAAAAATGTTTCTTTCATAGTCAACTTAAAAAAAAATTTTTTTTTGTCATAAATAACAACCAAAGAATTCAAAAGTAAGCAAATTGTTCATATACATGTTTCCTAATAAGCAGTGATATTAAGTGATATTAACCTACTACTCTTGGTTTGAGAATTGGATTCATCTGTACCTCTGGGACTACAGTCACCCTGTGGCCATAGAGTTGATTCTTGCCTATCCTCTCTGTGCCCTTGCTGCTATTTTTGGTTCTTAATTTCTTCTCATTTGAATGATTCCCATCCATTCTGTGGTTCATTTGATTCTCATCCCAGTGTGTCTCTTGAAAGATGGTTTCCTTAAATTACTTGTGGCAAAGAACAAAGAATAAAGGGAAAATCATTTCTTTAGACTGAATCTTCTCCATTTGTATTTCTGAGCAGTATTTGCTCAAAGTCTTAAGGATGTAATCCAAGCCAAAAAATCTGCTTGTGGCTACTGGACCACAGGAGCTCAGTGAACCCTTGAATTACACTCCTGTGGAGTCTGCTTCCTCTTGCTAGTAATTAATCCCTTTAGAATCATAGATTGTCCTCCAGGCTGATAATTAAACATGAAAAATTAGGCTTTGGGGAAGTCATGAAAATACAAGTAAACAAGTTCTTGGCTTCTTCCTTAGTCTTCTGTATCCAGAAGAATGGTTTATTTCTTTTTATATCTAAACTTTCTTGACTATAAATGTCTTTACTCTTTTTTGACTGGCTTTCCAATTTGACGGTAAGCATATCAGAGCTAGAGAACTTTAGTGCTTGTTTTACACTGTATCTATAGTACCTAAAAGAATCCTTGGCACATAATAGTTGCTCAATAAATATATGGGTACCAAGTGAATAAAAAAACTAATGAAAACCCTGCTTTCATAAAAAAAATGAAAATTTATCAGAGCTCGGTATCTTCAAAACCTAAATACTAGGAATGGAGAAAACTTATTATTTGGGAGACAAGAAGCAATTTAAAATGGTGAATCAGGGAGCTGTTAGCTCCAAGAGTATTTTGGTCAGTAACAGTTACCTTATTTCAAATAGTTGATAGAGACATTTGGGCCTAAGTTAATAGCTCAGAGACTATTTCCCCCTCAATCTCAGGTTCACGTAATTCAGGAAAGAGTCCCTCTTTCAATATACGCAGTTAGAGAACCATGAGCTGTGGCTGGAATATTGATTATTGCAATACAAGATATGTGTGGGATGTGTGTGTGCCAGTGTGTGTTTTGTGTGTGTGTGAGTGTGTATGTGTGTATGTAGGGGAAGGTTATGGATGGGATTGTGTTTCCAACTGAGAAAGTTGGGTCACATGATTCAATTACATATAGGTAATGAGACAAGTTTTTCCAGTGCCTTAGCCACTTCCTCAATTTTAAATTAAGAATCTTAGTATATTCAAGGGACCTCAGGGACATTCATACCTAACTTAAGAACAGGAGTCTGGGGACAGTTTAACTATGGAAGTTTGACTGGTATGACAAAGGTCAAGCTAATGCTCAGAATACATTTTCTTTGATCTTTGTGTCTTTCGACAGAAAGCCAGTCATAAAGTAGGATGGGGAATTCACTCCCAAGAACCTTTCAGGAGCTTAGTCCAGCAGAAAGATAGTCCTAATACAAAGGTGAAGGATAAAGGGTGAAATGTGACTACGGCTTCACACTGAATGTCTATAACAAAATTGATTTCCTATAATATAGATTGATCTTTAATGCAGTATCTGTAAAATAAACATAAAGATAATAAAGAACATGACAAGTCTGAGAGGACTGAAAGGATAATTTTCCATAATTCCTTGAAAGAATCCCATGGATAGCCAACAGTTTTCCTGAATCAAAGATTGGAAAAGAAGCAGTGAACAAAAAGTTGTACATTTGAAATCAGAAGGAGTAGAAGCTGTTTACCTGCTTTTTTTTTTTTCTGGTACTGTTGCTTTCCCACATCCTACTCTTACTCTTTTTAAACTTCATGTTGGCTGTTTGGAGGAAGGGAACATTTTTAAGGACATGTTAACCTGCTATGGAGACAGCTGCCCTAGCATTTGGGGCTTCTGTGGGAAGGAATGCCTTGGCCACAAGCAATTCCTTTTGGAATCTGCACAGAGAAGATCTAAGGAGATTCTTGTGCTCTTCAAAGGGTAATGAAACACATACTTTAAAAGAGAGCCCTCATTTAGTGAATACTTCAGAATAGCCCTCCACTTTTCAGTTAAGGCAGGGAGTTTGTTTTCCAGAATGTAGTTGTATACTGGCAACGAGTCTATTGGGGCCAGATATTAGGTGACCACCCTAATTTTGTGACTATGTACTGGAAGAACAGTTCTTAAGTTATCAGCAAGATCTAAGCAAGTAGCAAAAGTGGAAAATATTGTACATGTAGAATCAAGAGTAAAGAACAAAGTCAAAAAGGAAACCATAGGAAGAAGCAGGTTCACTCCCTACAGCCATAGACTGGAGAATCTGCTCATCCAAATGAAGAGACTTGCTTATTTTCCTCTTAAGAAAAGTTGTGAACTTTATTTTGCTTTGTTAATTTATACAATTTGGAATTCTTATTTTCTGTCCTCAGGTAAATGTAGAGATAATAATGAGTTACTCCAAAGAATAACTATAAAATGAATTAATAACTACCATTTACATGGGCAGAATTTTATTTTTATCATTCTGTTTGTATAAATAAATAGAAAAACAGAGGTAACCAAACTGAATTTTTCCTTTGCTGGTATTAGTCATCCAAATATTTGCCTTCTCATTGAGTTAGGGTTTTAGTCTAAATAGTTTTCAATATACTAAAATAAGTAATTTAACTCTTAGGCACCAGTACATTTTTTAAAACTAAAAGTAATTTAATTTAGTATGCAGTGGTGTATATTCATTGATAGCTATTAAATCATATGGAAATTAATATTTTTGTAATAGCATAACACAATAAAACATTTAATTAGATGACAATGTTGTCTGAATTTAAAAGCATCTTATAATTTTCTTAAATTAAAAAATACCAGGTTCAAAGATTCCTTAAAATACACTACAAAATAAAGTATAATAGACTCTTTCAATTACTGCAAAACACATGCTTCTGCAGACATGGCAATATATAATGCTTTTGTGTATAACTTTCCCGCAGGGCCATCATTAAAAAAAGGGATGTATTCGTAAAGAAAATTTTTGGATTTAAACATATAAATACTTCTGAATGCTTCAGAATAGCCCTCCATTTATCAGTAATTTTGAATTACATAAAACTTAATTTTAATTAAAAAATCACCCGAAAGGAATCAAATCTCCATCTATTAACATTAATGTATTTTATATTTATACATCGAGAAAATTATTTTAAAAATTTGAAATTGGCCCTGTCTTTTGAAATTATGGAGGCTAAAACTTTCAGTCCCAAATTTAAATAAAATGCCATTTTCCCTACTAAAATTATAAAAGGTTTTAATTATGAAATTGGTAAGATTGGGATGAAGTTGATATGCATATACACAGGAAGACGACATACTCAGAGAGACCCTGATTATTTTTTCTTGGAGTTTATCCGAAGAAATAATCTAAAGGAACAATGGATAAAATGTTTCCCAAACTGTTCGTTCCCTTTTTGTATTTAATCATAAAATATTTGGTAAATAAGAGAGTGGTTATTTAAATCATAGCATCTATAGTTAATGAAAAAATTATGCAACCATTAGAAGAACAATTATGAAAACTTTGTAGCAAGATGAGTATTAAGTAGGAAAAATTACTTTATTGTGAGTGTTAAACATATACTAGAAGGAAATATGTAAATCTGATAGTAGTAATTGTAGTGTTCAGAGTAGTGAGATTACAGGTAAATTTTTTTTCTATTTTCCAAGATGTTGTTATCTTTAAAAAGAAAATCAAATGTAATCAAAGCTATTATAATATGTTTGAAATTCTAAACCCAAATTGAAGTTAATCATTTTCTTTGTAACAGGAAATTATATACAAAAGTATTTAGAAACTAAAGGTAAAAGGCGAATGAGTCTTCTTTCAAAGGTTTTCTATCCCCATGGCAGTTTCTCTTTATCCAGTGTATTATTCTGAATAGTCCAGGATATGCTGCAATAACAAACATGTCTGATCTTTCAGAGTCTTAACCCATAAAATGTTTATTTCACACATTTTCATATATGATGCCTGATGAAGTTCTGCTGTCTCTTCTTCTCATATCTACACAGAGTGTGAAAATTTACTGCTTCAAAGGAAAAGAGAGATGGAGAAGGCACACTGGCTCTTAGCTTGCTTGTCGCAGAAGTTATATAATGGACTTCCACCTGCAGAACTCCTACTCCAAGTCCTTTGGTCAGAACTAGTCACATGACTTCAATTTAACTTCAAGGGAGTTTGGGGAATGTTGACAAAGGGCATGGGATATTACGATGCCACATTTAGATAAAAATAAACAAGAAGTTTCTTGGCTTGCTTGAAGGCCAAGTCTCCCACAAACCGTGAGTCAAATTCACTTTTTACAACACTAAGGCAAATGCTTAGATAAGTAGGAACGCTCCACACACAATTCAAAGCTAGAGGTAATGCATAAAACTGTTCCCTTTAGAATGACTGAGTAATATTTTTTTTCCTTCAGTTTGATGCTCACTGGTTTATAAAAGGATAGACAGATGCTTCAACCCTGTCCATTTGTCTGGGCCATGGCCAAGATGGGAGGACAACCCTCTCTTTCTCTCCCTCTCTCCTCTACCATGGGGGATGGTTTTCCCTTAGTGCTACAGATAACTATTTATTATGGGCACTAACGCCCTTATTTGACATCATCTGCCATTTGTTTACTATGATGCGGATTTTTTTTTCAGGTGCAGAAGATTTCCAATATGAATAAGTGAGGAGAGATCCTTGCTCTCGTGGAGATTACTTTCTGGTGGTGATGAGATCAGACAGTTAGAGAAAAGGATTTGGGGGACTACTGAAGAGGACTTCCCAGAAGCCTTTCTCCACATCTCTATCAGAATACTTCATTTACCTCAAAACACCTCTCTCCCAACACTGAATGATTGGCCAACATTATCTATCTTGCAACTCAAAGGACAAATCTCACCATGTCTTTATCTCTGAGATATCAGTCATATCATCATCCTAATGGCCCTATCTAATGTCCCTATCTGTTCCCATCTCCTGCTCATTTCACAATACCTTAATCCTTTCCATGGTTTTGATAACACAGCCAAATTCCATTAACCTCAATCCTTACTTTTAATCCATTTTTTATTGGGGTGACATATATACCTACAATTTGCCATTTTAACCATTTTTAAGTGTACAATTCAGGGGAATTAATTACAAGTACTATCATTGTCCCCATCCATTACCAAAACTTTATCAACACACAAAACTCTATATGCATTAAGCAATAAGTCCTCATTCTCCATATCCCTAGACCCTGGAAACCTCTTATTTATTTTCTGTCTCTATGAATCTGCTTATTTTTGATATTTCTTATAAGTGAATCATACAATATTTGGCCTTTGGTGTCTGTATTATTTCACCTGACAGTGTTTTCAAGTTTCATCCCAGTTGTAGTATGTACTTGCAGTTCATTTCTTTTTTATGGTTGAATAATATTCCATTGAGTGTGTGTATGTATGTGTGGGGGTATAAATACTTTAAAAATTTTTTAAAGGTACTTAGATTACTTAAATGTTACATAAAAATTGTAAGGGATTCTCATATGCCCCACTCCCTACCCCTTCACACTTTCTCACATTAGCAACATCCTTCATTAGTGCGATACACTTGTTACAATTTTTTTTTTAAAGATTTATTTATTTTATTACATATCTCCCCTTGCCCCCGCTGCGGCGACGCGCTGAGAGTGGTCACTGCGCAGGCGCGGCTTTCCCCACTTGTGGGCGGTCTCTGCGTCCGTTCACGGCCGGCTTTCAGTTCGCGGGTGGCTGGCTGCTCTCCATCCGCGGGCGACCTGCCCTGCCTGTGGCGGCTCTTGCCATGTCCGTGGCAGCTTCTTGCCCTGCCCCACAGTGGCTCCGGCCCGCCCATGGCGGCTTGCCATTCTCAAGGCGGTCTGCCCGCTAGGAGAGATCCCCAGGAACCAAACCCAGGGCCTCCCATGCGGTATGCCGGCGCCCTATCCACTGGGCTATCGAGCCGGCCCCACACTTGTTACAATTGATGAACACATATTGGAGCATTGCCACTCAGGGTGGATTATAGTTTACATTATAGTTTAAACTTTCTCCCCCACAATTTTGTAAGTTATGACAACATATATAATGGTCTATATCTGTCATTGCAAAGTCATTAAGGACAATTCCAATGTCCCCAAAATGCCCCCATATTATACCTATTTTTCTCTCTCCCTCCCCTCGGAAGCCTCAAAGGCCACTGCCTCCACACCAGTGATAAAAGTTCTTCCATTGCTAAAATAACAATAAATCTATAGTAGAATAACAGTAAGTCTACTCTAGTCCATCATTCATCCCCCAATCCTGAGGATTCTGGGATGGTGTATTAGTCAGGGTTCTCTAGGGAAACAGAATCAACAGGAGATATCTGACAATAATATGAGATTTTATAGGAGTCTCTCATGTGACTGTGGGGATGCACAAGTCCACGTTCTGCAGGCAGGCTGCAAACCAGGAGCTCTGATGAAAGTCCAATGAAGGTCCTTGATGAGTTTCTGGGAGAAGTTGGCTGTCCAAAGACGAGCTGGGAAATTCTCTCTGAATGTTGAAATCACTTCCCCTTTTAAGGCATCAAACTGATTGGATAAAAGCATCACCCATTGCTGATGGCAATCTCCTTGATTGATGCAGATGTAATCGGCCATCCACACAGTAAACACACTGGTGACTAAAGTCCATAAATGTTCTTGTGTTACAATTAGCTTGCTTGACCAAACACCTGGACACAATTACCTGGCCAAGTTGACACATTAATTAGCCTAACCATCACAAATGGTGATGGCCGCTCCACCTCTAATTGAGAGAAGGCTTAGACTCCATGAACAGATGGATGGGACTATCTTGCTTGCATTTGCAGACTCTCTGTTCCTTGAGATGGTTGTTGTCCATCATCATTTCCTTGTTAGTTGTCTTGGGTCAGTCCAATGAACTGAAGAGTGGGTGTTGCAACTCTGTTAATTTCAGGGCTTGACTGGCACATGGAAAGCCCAAAGATTTAAGTTTCTTGGACATAAACCTATCAACTCTAATACTAACTACAGGTTCAAATAGAAGGGGCAGAAGAGCCATGTGTAGAGAAACCACAACTTAGTCCAACTCTGTCACACTAGGGAGCATAAATTCCCAAGTAGGGCCCACTGGCAGGGTGCCAAACTCCTGAGCTATCAGCCCTGCCTATAGCATCTGGATATCTCCAGTGCCCTCAGGAACCTCACTATTTGGGGCAATATTTATTGTGGCAGTCAATGGGATCCTGCTGAGATGTGTATAAGCATAACCTCTGGGATGACCGCTCAACTCACTTTGAAGTCTCCTAGCCATATAAGCTCATTTGCTTTTATCCTTTCTCCATTTTGGTCAAGGTCTTTTTCCAGTTGCATTGCTAGTTGGTGCTTGGTAGTAATCCCTTGGTGCGAGGGAGGCTCATCCCTGGGAGTCATGTCCTATGCTGGGGGTGGGGTGGGGAGGTAATGCATTTATATGCTGAATTTGGCTTAGAGAGAGATGAAATTTGAGCAACAAGGAGGCTTTCAGGTGGTAACGCTTAGGCAACTTATAATACTAAGCTAAGTTTCAATTTCAAAAGAAAAGTTTCTTAAGTACAGTCATCAATATCATGGGCCCATTAATGGTCTGTCCTTCTTCATTAGTCACTGCCCTTGTACTTGGGAGATTCTTGCTGTCCCATTAGAGAATGTGGCAGAACTCCCCACATAGAAATTGGGTGTTCTTCAGGTTATTGCATGGATCTCCACCCACTGTGACAATGTCCCATGAACACTTGAGTTCATTCATATGCCTTATAGGTATGCCCCAGGTGACTCTCCTTCCCATGCCAAGCTCAATAACATCACTCACCAGTGTCATGCCCATCCACTGCACAACTACACCCTTCTACCTTATCATAGATTTTGCCCATTTTGGCATTGGTTCACAACCCTCTACTCCATTTCTGTCTTCTGTAAACCTATCTTCCATACTCTAGCTCTGTGAGTCTTCTCAATTTGCTTAATTCATATGAGTGAGGTCATGTAATATTTGTCCTTCAGTGCCTGGTTTGCTTCATTCAACATAAGGTCTTCAAGGTTCATCCATGTTATCCCATGTGTTAATGCTGCATTCCTTCTTACAGCTGAGTAATATTCCATTCCATTGTATGTATATACCAGAGTTTGCTTATCCATTCATCTGTTGATGGACATTTGGGTTGTTTCCAACTTTTGGCAATAGTGAATAATGCCACTATGAACATAGGTGTGCATGTATCTGTTTGCATCCCTGCTTTCAATTCTTCTGGGTCTATATCCAATAGTGGGATAGTTGGATCATATGGCAGTTCTATAGTTAGCTTCCTGAGGAACTGCCAGACTGTCATCCACAATGGTTACACCATTCTGCAGTCCCATGAGCAATGGATAAGACTTCCCATTTCTCCACATCCTCTCCAACACTTGTAGTCCTCTGTTTTTTTAATATCTGCCAGTCTAATGGGTGTAAGATGATATCTCATTGTAGTTTTGAGTTTCATTTTGATTTGCATTTTAATCTATTCAACTGTTGATGGACACTTAGGTTGTTTCTACCTTTTGGCTCCTGTGAATAATTCTTCTATGAACATTGGTGTACAAGTATCTGTATCCCTGTTTTCAATTTTTGGGAGGTATATACTTAGGAGTGGAATTGCTAAGTCATATGGTAATTCTATGTTTAACTTTTTGAGGAATTGTCAAACTGCTGTTTGGTGGCTATACCATTTTACATTCCCACCAGCAATGCATCAGGGTTCCAATTACTCCACATCCTTGACAACACGTATTATTTTACATTTTAAAATTAATAGCTATCCTAGTAGATGTGAAGTGGTATCTCATTGCAGCTTTTATTTGTATTTTCCTAATGGCTAACAATGTTGAACATTTTTTCATGTGCTTTTGGCCCATTTGTAAATC
>PVKH010025036.1:0-13499 GCA_004027955.1 Chaetophractus vellerosus | reverse complement strand
TAATAAGGTTCGTATAGAAAAGGAGTTGAAAGGTAAGAAGCAGATTAAACACACTAGATGAGATTTGAAACATTATCTCTTAATCAGAAGGTGACTATCTTAAGAGTAATTGCAGGAGAGTGGATTGTAGCTCAGTGGTTGAATGCCTGCTTCCCATGTACGAGGTCCTGGGTTCAATCCCCGGTACCTCCTAAAAAAATAATTGCAGAGTCAAAAAAACATCTTTCTTAATTGTTAACATATTGATTCTAGGATGAAGAAGCTGCTCTGGCAGATGGTGAAGATGTTCCCTATGAGAACAGTGTTAGGCAGTTCTTGGGTGAATATAAATCATGGCAGGACAACATTCAGACGGTGCTGTTTACATTAGTCCAGGCTATGGGTCAGGTTCGAAGTCAAGAGCATGTTGAAATGCTCCAGGAAATAACTCCCACCTTGAAAGAACTGAAAACACAAAGTCAGAGGTAAGAATGCCTTTCTGGCCAAAATTTAAAATGTAGGCAAAATGCCTGGTATATAGTGGGAAAGCTTGTCTCTTGATTTAATTTTTCCAGTTTTGGTCATATTTATAAGTAGTTATGTGGTGAAACATTTCGTAAATGAACCATTTTGTTTTGTATTTCAGTATCTATAATAATTTAGTGAGTTTTGCATCACCCTTAATCACCGATGCAACGAATGAATGTTCAAGTCCAACGTCATCTGCTACATATCAGCCATCCTTTGCTGCAGGTAGGACTTCCCTACTTCAAAAAGAACTGAATCTTGTTAATAATTTACACATACATGTGAACATGTTTAACTATATTGTAAGTTGTAGTCACCTTTTTAAAAGGGTTTCCCTAAATTCTCTCATATCTCAAACCAAACAAATTTAGGCTTAACTTAAAAATTTGAATGTGAGAGATACTCTTTAAAAAATTATTTTATGATTATAAATATATGCCAGTTAGATATATTAAAATGCTTAAGAGAAAAGAAACATTTTTCATTTCATTCCAGTCAGAGGTAAATCATTACATATTTGTTGACTTCTGCATTCATGCATACACACACATGAATTAAAAATATTCAATGAATGCAGTTTTTGTTGCTTTTTCCCACTTGTTAGTAAATCGATAATTTCCCTGTTAACTAATCTTTTTAAAAAACCTTAATGACCCAATTTAATATGCCATTCTATCACTGTACCATTTTACTCTTCCATTGTTGGACAGTTAAGATGTTTATAGTTCTTTTTATGTCACAATAGCAAGTGAACATCATTGTGCAAGTATTCAATCTAAACATCTGAACAGTTAGGCAGTATTTTTACTATTTAGTATGTCGAGGGATAAGGACTTTTAGGTGGTTAATTCAAATCTATTTTCAAGGCTGTGTGTTTGTGGTTGATTTAATTTGGGGTATTTACCACCACCCCTCCCCCCCCCTCTCCTTTGTCCCCCTCAATTTTCTTTTTACATGTAAATTGAGCTACCAGCTCTTTCTCTATAGCAGTCCGGAGCAATACTGGCCAGAAGACTCAGCCTGATGTCATGTCACAGAATGCGAGAAAGCTGATTCAGAAAAATCTTGCTACATCAGCAGATACTCCACCAAGCACTGTTCCAGGAACTGGCAAGAATGTTGCTTGTAGTCCTAAAAAGGCTGTCAGGGATCCTAAAACTGGGAAAGGTAATTGGTAGAATAAGGTTGCCTTAAATTTTTATACAAAATGGTGGCTTGACTTATATATATATATATATATATTTTTTTTTTTTTTTTTTTTTTTTTTTTCATTGCTTTGTAGCTGTGCAAGAGAGAAACTCATATGCAGTGAGCGTGTGGAAGAGAGTGAAAGCCAAGTTAGAGGGCCGGGATGTTGATCCTAATAGGAGGATGTCAGTTGCTGAACAGGTGACAATTTTTTAAAACTTGAGCTACTCACATTTTGATGCTGCCAAAAAAGTGTAGGTTTAAAGACACCCCTGTGCCTGCACACACTCCCTCCCATCCCCCCTTTTCCTTGGTGAGATAAGGAGCTGAAATCTATTGTCAAGATTCAGAAGATTTTGAGCAACACAGTTCTGGGGTTACCCTTCCCTATTAGCACCCCTCCTCACTCTCCAACCTCATCCTCTTCCACCCAAAAGAAATCTGGTCTTCCCTCCTCCACCAAACTACAGTTAACTTTTATTTTAAAGAAGACAATTCGAAGGTTTTAAGTGAAATGAGGTTGATATTTTGGTATAGGAATAGTATCTGTAAAGTGTTCTTGGGTATCAGTGAAAGTTTGTCTGAAGCCATTACACTGAAAATTTCTCATTAGTGTTAATTAAATTTGTATTTATAAATTTGAGAATGACTCCTTTTTCCTATAGCTGTTTATTTTCAAGACTTTCAAGAAAAGTTGTAGGAATAAGCGTATACTTTTCACGTAGATCCACAAGTTGTTTTCTCACTTTTACTTTCCTTTTTTTTTTTCTGTGTGTGTGTATCCATGCAGGCATAGGTTTTTCTGAACCATTTAAGTAGTAGATCTTATATAAGATTCCATACCACTCATGTCTCCTAAGAACAAGAAGATATTGTAATATATAGCCCCAGTAAAATTATATAATCACAACTCAGGAAACTTAACATTGATACAATACTATTATCTAATATACAATTCATATTCAGATCTCCTCAGTTATCCCAAAATGTCCTTTATTGGTTAATTGACCTCCCCTCTTCCACAGTACCCCCACCATACAAGATCCAGTTGAGGATCATCATGCATTCCATTAACTTGTCCTTCTTTAATATCTAGAACAGTCCCCCAAACCTTTTCTCTTTTTTTGGTTCTTTCATGGCATTGCCATTTTTGATGAGTCCAGGCTAGTTGGTTTGCAGAATGTTCCTCAGAGTCAATAGGAGTACTATATGGGTGATATGTCTTTCTCTGTGTTTTACTTCGAGAGATAAATGATGTCAGTTTGTACCAATGTATCTTCATAACCGTCCATTTTAATTCTACTTAAAGGAGTGAATGCTTGGCTACTGTGCTTTTTATTCTGATACTTATTAAATTTTAGATAAAAGAAAGTTAGAGCTCACAGGGGTGGCGGGCTAAGTGTAGAGTCCATTGCACACAACTTTTGCTATAGATTAATTCAGCTCTGATGGATGCTCTTGATACAAAAAGGAGTCTATCTTAGACTGTAAAGAAAACTTTGGCTGAGTCAGAGTTAATGGATATTTGTTAACCACCCACTGTTCCAGAACCTGTGTGCTAGGCATTTGCTTATCCAACATCAAAGCATTTACACAGTACCTTCACGTTTAGCCCTAGAAGCACCTGTGGAGTCAGTGGGGCTTTCTAAGGCAGGGGTTCTTTAACCAGGAGTCCACGGTTGGGGGTCCATGGAAAGATTTCAGGGGGTCCGTGAGCTTGAGTTGAAAAAAATCAACTTAACTTTATTTTCTCTGACCCCTGATGTTGAGTGTCATAAAACTGTCTGCCACTACATTCTGAAAAGGGGTCCGTGGTTTTCACCTGACTGGCAAAAGGGTTTCTGGAACAAAAAAGGTTAAGAGCCCCAGGTCTCCAGATCTAAGGATTCATGAACCTCAGAGGGGTTTTGACTTTCCCAAGACACAGGTCTTGTAATCAGTGGAATTATAAGGAAAGCTTAGATTATTTGACTTCTCTTTTCACCATAGGACTCACTGTATGTTCTTTGGCTAATTAAGAATTCATTATTAGAAATTACTCTTATTTAACCCACATATGAACCATGTTCTTTCAAGTTTTAAATGGCTTTAAATACTATCCTGCCTATTTTTACAGGTTGACTATGTCATTAAAGAAGCAACTAATCTAGATAACTTGGCTCAGCTGTATGAAGGTTGGACAGCCTGGGTATGATGGGAAGACAGTAGATGAGTCTGGTTAAGCGAGGTCAGACATCCACCAGAATCAACTCAGCCTCAGGCATCCAAAGCCACACCATAGGCGGTGGTGATGCAACTGGGGGCTTACTCTGAGGAAACCTAGGAAATCTCGGTGCGCTAGGAAGTGAATCCTGCAGGACAGCTGCACTCAGGGAAACGCCCAACAACGTGGCCTGCAACCCCAGGGTCAAGGGTGAAAGAAAGAAAGCTCACCGCCTGAACACGGAGATTGTCTTTCTGCCACAGAACAGCTGCAAATGTGTTAGGAGGTTAGCTGCAGAAAGAAATCGGGGTGCCGCGGAACACAGAGTGATTTGGAACTCCATTCCACCTGACCCTGTGTGTACAATCCAGGAAAAATCAAACCCCGTTCAGAAACAGAGAAAACTGGGGCCGCGAAGAAATCACAGCCAAGGAAGATTTGATGCATTCAGATTCTCGTGTTACAATTGTTGCTTGGCAACAGTACTGGTTGGGCTGACCAGTAAGTACAAAAAGGCTATGCGATATGAATTTCAGAAATGGACTGAAAACAGAGAGTTATGTAACAGATACACTACATTGGAAGAACTTCTGAAATGAAGGGAAGAAAACCACCCCATCGTCCCCACTCCTCCTCCCCTCCCCATCCATTCCTTTTACCTAATCTAGTAAATTAGTCATCTTTCAAATTCACTTTTATTTCAATCCTTATTATTTCATGTACTTTCGTCTCGATGCTGTTAACAACTTAGAGTATAAGAGAAATTTCTCCAAAACCACTGATAACATGGAAAATTCAAGGATTGTTTAAAGGTCTGATGATCACATACAAAATGTAATTCTGGTTATTTAAGTCATTTCTGTGATTCTATCATGTACAGTTTCCCAGAATTGTCACTGTGCATTCAAAAGTAATGAATCTAACAGACATTTGATTTAATGTACACTCCCCTTGGCTTATAGTGTACATTTTTTGGGGGTCATTCAGATTTTCCCTCTTCTGTGATTGCTGTAGTTTCTTTCATAGAAAGTAGCTAATCCAATTGTAATCTTTTACCTTTTTAAAAACCAGGATAGAGTATCTATTAGAGTTTTACATTGTTGACAGATTAACAATAAAGTGATGTTCTGGTGGAGGTAGAGTGAAATGTTTTTTTAATTCAGTTTTCACATTTGTAGACCCTTTTAATTTACAAAATGTAAATTAAAAGTGCTTTTGTTTACCTGGCATTTTTAGGACATCTACATGGAACATCAGCAAAAGTGAGAACCACCACCATCTTTTAAGTTCAGTTATTAAAGTAGAGTAGTCTGTGAGGTACTTCACTTTTTGTACATTTTTAATAGTTTGCTTTTCAGTAATACATCATAATGAATTCATGATCAAGAGTTTCCTTAAATTTAGCATTGCATTTCAGTACCAACTGTCTGTATAAGCTAATTGTCGATCCAAAATAAAAATTCTGGCTAAAATAGGATTCTTCTAATCACGTAGTAACACAATGTAGAACATGATTAAAATCTTAACTGTTTGAGTACATTTTTTCCTGCATTTTAGAGATTAGGTCAGTGGTCACTTTCTAGTTGCAAGTCTTCATGGACAAATTTGAGAAGTATTAAGGAAAAATTCCACATAGCTCTGGGCCTTTTCTGTATTCTGATGCCACACTAATCTATAACCTTTACCCATGAGGCAATGCATTTCAGTATCAGTGCTTTCTTAATACTTTTAAGTATTGCAGGAGAGATGGTATTTTTGAATACCCATGTGTCTAACAGCAAGTTAACCTGTTGCATCAAATTTTATTTTCTTCATTTTGAACCTAATTTTCACAAAACAACCTAGCTGGAATAATAATGCCATATTGTATTTTGCACGCTTTTTTTTCCCTTGAGGCTCTGGGAGCTATTGCATTCATCACTCATTTACCTCTACCCTCTGGAGATTAGTCTTTTCAGCAACATTCTTTATTGTCACAAGAACTTTTATCACAATGATAAAACCAGTTCACACTAGTTTGTCTTTTATAGGTAGTATTCAGAAATGCTTCCTCTTTGGTAAAGAAGATAAAGGAAATAGGTGAATTTTATTGCCTATGAGAAAATGGTCTTCAGAGAACGATGTGGGAAATACAGTGCATGTTTCGTTATGGGGCAGGTATGGGAAACTGATGACTTCAAAGCTTGTTATTTACAGCACTCTGAACAAGCCTCTAGTCTGTGCAGTTTGGTTTCCTCTGGAATTTCATTCTGCAAGAGGCTTTGCTGTTTTAGACTACTGTAAGAGAACACAGCAGTTAGAGATTTAATCAGAGGTAAAAGGCCCTGGTGATAGAGCAGATTGAGAAGACAGGGCTATATTTTGGGGATTATCTTGTAAAATAATGTAAAGTTGGAGTGCTGTAGTTAGGAAGTCGTAACTTTTTGAAGACACACAAAATACCTGTGGAAAACCAGGGATCTTCTCTCCTTTCCCTTTCTCTCTAATTCAGGGGGTACAGAATAACCATCAAATAACCTCTTCTTTTCTATTGAAAGTACCCTTGGAAAGTGAAGTTTATCTTTTGTTGTTTTTAATTTGCTAGAATTGCCTAATTTTAAATGATTTCTCTACAAAGCTGCGGAAGCTTAGTTTATGGAGCTGTCTGTATTTCTTTTTCTTTGGTGTGTCTTGCTGTGTTTCATTCTGGTCATGAAATTAAGATTCTTTTGTGTTGGATACTTGTGGTGAGTTGTTTTTGAGATATGTGAGATTTCTGTATGAGAACGGATAATCAGGCTTTTGATCCCTAAATGGCTTTTTTAGGCCCCAAACCCCAGGTTCAGGGTTAGGGTTTGTAATACAAAGAAGAACTTCCATCTGCCCTTACCACTTGCCTCTATTACCTAAGCTTAGAGTTTTCTTGATATTGTCCAATGTTCGGTGTTATTCTACATTGTTTTTTGTTTTTTAATTGTGGTTGTTCTGATGTGTGAAATTTAAGGAAAGAGCCATTAAAAAATGCTGAGCAGGGCAATGCAAGTACAGCCAAATATTAGAGTTGATGTGCAATCTTAGGGCCTTTTTAATCTGGGGTATTATAGGCAGTACTTTAAATCGTAAAGTCTTCCTGGCCTATTTTCCTCCACATTTTTGTAATTACTCTGGGGGTGGGGTGGGGTGGGGGGGTTTACTTGTTTTGGCAGTACTAAAATCAAAGGAGCTGGTTCCTCTTCCTTTCTCCCAATTCTTTTCATATTAAAGAAAGCACAGATAATTAGCCTGTTGGTCCTATTCATATACATACATCAAAGATCAGTGTATGTTTTACTATTAAGTGTTTTACATAAAATTTAGATTGAGTTTGAAAACCAATGTCTTGCAATTCTATATCTTTTGGACTTGTAAAATGCCAGGAATTTGGAAATAGGACTTTTCATTCCTTAAATCAAGGAGGTAGAATATATTAATATTAGGTCAAGAAGGTGAATTTTTTTCAATATTCTGTTCATATTGGAAAGGGGAAATATTTCCTTTGGGGGAAAACTAGCTAGCATCACAAAATTTTCCAAATGTTGGGAGGGGGAAATTCACTGTGTTATGAAACTGAGGGTTTGCTGCAACTTTCCTGCTTTTTAGGCCTGGGTAAAATATCACCAACCCTTACAAAAGGGCAAATTGACTCCTGTTGAGAGAAGCTTCATATGTTCAGGGTTAGTTGTACAACATGAACCACTTAGGGTATCTTGCTTTCCATGAGAATTTGGGTGGTATTACTAGGGAAAAGCTGTTGTGCTAATGTAAAAATGCCATAGTTAGCTTGACTTTTGAATTTGATAAACTTAAGGAATTGCATGTTGTTCTGAAATGCAGGCTTGTAGTGGTTTTTTTTTTTTTTTTTTTTTTTCTTTTCTCTTTCTTTCAAAACAGGCTGATTAAATATATTGTTCTGGGTCTTTTTCTTTACTGACAGTCCAAGTTTCAGTTCCTGTTTAAAATTCTTTGCTTTAGTTTAAATTTCTCTTATATTTCCACCTGTAATGTCAGTGGCAACATCATACTTCACTTTTAATTTACTTTTTACCCTTATTCTGAGAGCAAATTGAGTTGAACTGAATCTTCCTTGTCCTAGTAACATTGTATAAATAAAAGTGGCTTCTCTGTACAAAAGGTTGTAATGCCTCCTGATGGATATAATTTTGTGATTGTATTTTAAGATTAAAAGTTGAATAAACCACACCAGCTTCCTGAAATGTTCATAATGCATCTTTTGGAAAACAAAAATACATGCCTACTTTGTGCATATTTGCATTAACATGGCAAAGATTGTATGAAATATGTTTTTCAAAAAAAAATAAAGGTTCATTCTCAAAAGATGTAGCATTTAAGATCTGCATTTATTGATCAAAGTAGATTACAGGAAACAATTTTGGAGTATGGTTAGCTTTTTATTTTTTACTACTATCTCTAATATTTAAAAAGCTTAATTCTCAATTTTTACCCTCAGTTAGTTCTATAGTATTTTTTAACAGTGGTGGAAATTTTACTTCAGTGGGAAAAGTACTTAGTTTTAAGGCCCACTTTTTCTTTTAAGCATCACAGACCATGGCATAAAAGAAATGTATAATCCCTGGGGTGTGAAAGTTCTGAAGAAAAATACAATGTCCAGCTTGTTTTTGTATTTTTAAGTTTGCAAAGTTTGCATGTGTTGCTGCTTATCTTGTTAGGGGGGGAATTATGTTAACTGCTCAGTCATCTGGCACATTTCAAAAGATCACATCCTGGCTTTGTAGTACAAAAGCAAAGCTCAAAAAGAAAAACTACACTATAGAGTAGGTGTTTTCAATAAGGCCAACTGGAATGCTCTTAGGTTATAAATTTGAAAACAGGTCTGAGAACACATTACCTGAGTAACAAATACTTTTAGAAACTACGCTAAGCTGCTTCTGGGTTTTGTTTTTTTTTCCCCTCCCTTTTTTTCTTTCAACCTACCTCAATTTCACAAGCTGGTATTTAAAGTCTTCCTTCTTAAACTGTACACAAGTAACCAGTGAAAACCATAAACATTCTGTAGCAAAAGCTGATTCCCATGGTAGAAATGTCATTTTTAAGGCCTAATGAGAATTCCATGCCCTCTGGAAGTGGATGTTACTGTGCCTACAGAAAGAGTATACACTCATTGCTAACTATATTCACTCATATGAATCGCTGCTGATTGTTTGGATCCTTTTGTTTTTCTTTTGAAGAAGGGGAGGAGGGTCTACTCTTCAAATTCCATAACTTTAAAAAATGGGATCTCTCTATATCAACTGCCTGCATTCCTTAACCTACACAGCCTATTTTTCCCCCAGCATTGTCCAAAGTGGCACCTCATTAGAGTCTTCCTTTTCCCTGCAGGCTTTTTCCAACAAGTGTTATATACCTTCCCCAAAATGCTTTAAGACCGGGTAGTTATTTGATGAGTGTATTTAAAGTAAATTTAAATTCGATGGCACAAAATAGATGACTATAAAGTGATAAAAAGCTGGGAGTTAAAAACTATGGGTAACTTACCTGAAATAAACATCTGACCAGGCCCAACATCTGGCATGATTTTTCTGTTGAATAATGAAAATCAAAGCACTCATTGCCATCTTGAAATCCTGGATAGAAAATATTTAAAGCTTTTGCCAAAAATCCCAAGTAAAGAAGCCAACTTTAAAGTTACGCATTTATCACACGTTCTCAGAAAATATGTCCAGGTCCCCAGCCCGCCCTCTGCCCGGGGCTAAACAGCTCTTTTCACTTGTCCTCAAAACCTGATGAGATGGGCACGAGTCTGAATCACAAATCTGGGCTAAAACGCTGTGACCTGGCAAGGGCGGCCGGGGTAGGGATTAAAAGGAAGGCATGGCCGCCCAGGGCACAAGGAGGGCGAGGGACACTGGCGCGGCCGGGAAGCGGATCCCAGGTGGCCTCCCTAAACTAAGATGAGGTTAAGCGCCACATCCTCGTCCGCCCTCCGCCTGATACTGCGCAGCCTCTTCGAGTCCAGATTTTCCAGAGAGGATCCTTAGCCGCCTTAAGACCTAACGGAAGAAGGTCCGAGAGCTGTCCCGGCCACCAGGTCTGGCGGTACCGATGTTGGTAGACCATGCCCAGGGCAGCGACAGTTCAACCGCTTGCGAAAGCCCAGGACGGGCGTCGCACCTTCCCTGGATGCTGATTGGCCAGCCCGCATCCCCGCCCCCTCGGCTCAGAACCGCGTCTGTCTTCTTTGGCCTCGATTTCAAGCCATGCGCTGGGCAGCGGTTGGTCCGACCACCCTTTAGCTTGAGCTCGATCCGCCCAATGAGGAGCGAGCTTCGCGGGGTCTGTCGGGAAAGGCGGCAGGCCTATATAAGCGGCCTGCGGGGCGTACCCTCGCGCCGGGGGTCGCCGTGAGGGCTTCGGGGTAGGCGTAGGTGGCAAGGAGGTGTGCGCTCGCTGAGGCGGCCTGCGGCGACAATGGCGGAGGGAGATAATCGCAGCACCAACCTGCTGGTGAGTTCCGGTGGCCTCCGTTCTTGGTCGGGCCCAAGGGGGTGGCTGCCGCGGATTCGTTCCTGTCACCCGCGGCGGGTCCGGCCCTCTTCTCCAGGCTCCCAGGCGGAGGCGACGACGCCTGCCCTTCGGTTTTCTTGGGTAGCTTCTCGGTGACGGTCACTAACATCCCCTGGGGAAGGTGCGCGACGGGGCGAGGAGGGCGCTTGATTAGTCACGGCGAATGGAGGTTGGGGAGGAAATGCGGGGAGGGGGTGGGGCGTGAGAGAAGCTGGGGTGCAGCGTGGGGCGAAGGGCATCGAGGGGCCTGAAGAGCGCCCTGGGGGCTTAGGCTTCAGCCGTCTCTGGGTTTCCCCCTCTTTGGTCTTAACCGGGAATTGCCTTCGTTCTTCTACCCCAGTACTCGGAGCTGGCGTGCCAAGTCAAAGGGCTGCTGCCGAGAGTTTCTGTTAAAGCTGGCACAACTTAGAACCGCCGGGAGGCTGCGAGGACACCGCAGGAAACTGGGAGTGGGGTCCAGCTGGAAGGACCATAGGAGGTCCAGGGATCTGAAAGTCTGGGGTTCACAGGGTGACAGGAGACAAATTGAGAATAAGCAGGGATCTGAAGGTACTGCAATGGGGTCTGTCACAGGCGCACACATTTAAGTGCACGATCTAGGCGAAAACAAGAGAAACAAATCCTTGCATTTTTTTCCTCCTGGTTTCTCTTCCCCAGGGAAAGGCAGTTTACACCGCAGCTGCAATGCAAAGAGAAACCAAATAATTTAATCTTGGGCTTTTGAATTTCCAAGGGCCCAGGTGCTAACGAATTAAGTAACTTTGCAAGATATTGTGATTAATATGTTTTCCTATACAACTTGTCTATAGTTAGTCCCCAGCCGGCATTATATTTTAAGGAGAGCCTTTGGTTTTGGATTTCCTGGGTTCAAAATCTGTTAAACTCTGTGTATCCCAATTTCCTCATCGGTAAAATGGGGATAGTAAGAACACTCTTGTAGGGTTGTTGGGAGGATTGATTGAGGTATGACCATATAAAAATACTTAGCAGTGCTCCTAGCACATTGTATTTATTTAACTCATCTTCAGCATGGGATATAAAGTCAGAAATACTGAGGTCCCTAAGTCATCAGTGAGGCAAAGCGAGCCTCTTTAAGTAACATTGGCCTCTGACATTTGCTTATTTCCCAGTGATGACATGTATAGGGACATCTGGTTTCTTGTTCCAATTTTTTTCCCTTTGCCAAAATCAGCGTAAGTGCCCTTTGCCACACAATACTTTCATCTGATGGTCAGATTTGCAGAAATTGGAAGTCAAACCAGAATGTCGAGATAAATGATAAGAAACACAGTAGTTGAAGAGAAATATTGAGCTTAAAATACCACAAATTTAGTGAAAGTAGTTTTTACTTGATTGTGAAATGATGCCAACATCTAAGTGACTCCATTACACAAAGAGCTATTTGAGAAATTGAATGTGGTTCAGGGAGGCTTTGCTAATGGATTCAGAAGTAAGGGTTTAAATCAATGAAATGACAAAAACAATAGTTCAATTTTAACCACCTGAAAGTAGCAAACTTAAAGCGATCTAGTCGTATAAAAACTCTTGGTGCTGCCATTTGATAGTACGTGACTTTGGACTCTGCTAGCCATTCTGGCCTACTCTCCTTTTATTGTAAAATAGGTCTAATTATCCCTGCCTCCAAGGGTCTGTAGGGATTTTGTTACATCATGAATGTAAAGTATTAGCTCAATGCTTGGACTTGAACAGCAACCCTTAAATGATAATTTTCTCCCATTGGTTTGCTTCTATGATACTAAAATTGCAGAGATTTTGAGAAACTAACGTGTTGAAGACAGTGACTTGGTTTAGATGGAGTGTATGATTTATGAATATATTTCAATAAAATTGATAATAAAATAAAAGAATGATTTGGTAAAAACAGGTATTTTACATATTTGGTACTTTAGAAGAATTTTACTCTTGGAACCCCTGAAATGGTAAAATGAACACTTTTAATGTTGCTCACATGCAGGCTGCAGAGACTGCAAGTCTGGAAGAGCAGCTGCAAGGATGGGGAGAAGTGATGCTGCTGGCTGATAAAGTCCTCCGGTGGGAAAGAGCTTGGTTTCCACCTGCCATCATGGGTGCAGTTTCTTTCGTGTTTCTGTAAGTGGCCTATTAAGTTACTATGATTTGTGCTTGTTATTAATAAGGGCTCAGGTAATATACAGCCTCCGATTATGAAAGTCCCTTAAATCTTTTGTAATGTATACTCTGTAAAGAATGCCTTCTCTTGAGCAGTTTGCCTAGTTTTCAGAATTTGTAATGCTTATATAAACTTAGTAATTTAATACAGTTGAATAAATTAGTGGCTCTCAAACTTTTTGGCCTCAGAACTGTTTACACTCTTAAAACCTATTGATTCCCCATGGAGCTTTTGTCTGTTGGCATTTACTGTGTTAGGAATTGGGACAGATTTTAAAACACAGAAACATAAGCACATGTTCCATTAGCTATTGTGGTGATGATGTCTTCATGTCATGAAGCCTCTGGAAACTTTACTCTTGAGAATTAGAATGAAAAAGATAAGAAACATCTTTGAGACACAGTAGACTAAGTGAATAGTTAGAAATCTTCAGCTAGGTATTATTTAAAAAAAAAAGAAAGAAAGGGAAATAAGTGTTGGCAAGGATGTGGAGAAATTGGAACCTTTGTACATTGTTGGTAGGAAAATGAAACAGAATTACCATCTGACCCAGCAATTCCACTTCTAGGTATATACCTAAAAGAATTGAAGGCAGGGAGTTGAACAGGTACTTGTATGCCATTATTTATAGCAGCATTATTCCCAATAGCCAAAGGATGGGGGAAAAAAACCAAGTGTCCATCAACAGATGACCAGATAACCAAAATGTGGTGCATACACTCAACTGACTATTTTTCAGCTGTAAAAAGGCATGAAGTTCTGATGTATACGACAACATGGATGAACCTTGAAATTATGTTGAGTGAAATAAGCCAGAGACAAATGGACAAATATTATTCCATTTATAGGAAATCTAGAACAGGCAAATTTATAGAGATCGAAATTAAATTG
>PVKH010025035.1:0-13499 GCA_004027955.1 Chaetophractus vellerosus | reverse complement strand
TTTTTTTTTTTTGTTACATATCCCTCCCCTTTCTGCTTGCCCTTGCTGTGTGTTCATTTTTTGTGTTCTTCTATGTCTGCTTTGTCTCCCCCCCGCTGAGGGGATGCACCAAGTCAGCTCACTGCGCAGGTGGCTTGCCCCGCTTGTGGGCGGCTCTGCTTTCGTTTGCGGCAGCTTTGCTGGGTTCGCAGGCGGCTCTTTGCCCCGCCCACGGTGGCTCTGCCCCGCCCACGGCGGTTTTGCCTTCTCAGGCAGTCTGCCCGCTCGGAGAGGTCCCCAGGAACTGAACCCAGGGCCTCCCATGTGGTGTACCGGCACACTATCCACTGGGCTACCGCCGGCCCCCAGAGCATTTTTCTATTATGTTCCCCAAAATCCCTTTGTGGCCTCTTGTGGTCAATCTCTCTGGCCCCAGACAATTACTGATCTGCTCTCTGTCACCATATATTAGTTTTCCCTGTTCTAGAATTTCATATACTCTTTTGTGTTTAGTTACTTTTGCTCAGCAAAATGTTTGGAGAGTCATCTATGTTGTTGCATGTATCAATATTCCAGTTGTTTTCCCTGCTGAATATATTCCTTTGTATGGATATACCCCAATTTGTTTGTTCATTCACCTGTTGATGGATATTTGGGTTGTTTCCTTTGACTGTTATGAAAAAAAAATTGCTGAGAACATTTGTAAACATGTCTTTTTGTGAACACATTGTGTTTTCATTTCTCTTGGGTAAATACATAGGAGGCTAATTGTTGGGTCGTATGGTAAGGTATGTTTAACTTTGTAAGAAACTGCCATCAGTTCTCCAAAGTGGATGTACCGATATTGATTTTAATATATATTTGTCCCTTCCCATCCTTATTGCCTGGATAGCTTCTGTTATTTCTTAAGAATCACCTCAGTCATTATCTCTCTTAGGGTTTTTTGACCCTTTTTTATCTTTACCATAGCACCTTGGTTATTGAAATTGTTCACTTGCCTGTCTTTGCCATTAGAGTATGCATTCCTTGAAGATAGAGAATATGTTATCGTTTCTGTATCTCCAGGACCTTACATGGTACTTAGCACCTAGGTAGGTGCTCAGTAAATGCTTGTGAATGAGTGGCTGAATTAGACATTATTCTGCTTTATAAGGGAGCTTATGGCCCTGTAAGGGTTATAAAATAGGCATGAAAATACCTGTCTTGGAAAGTAGACATTGATAGAGTTGAAGAACAAGGTCTATGGATTTTAGAGAGAGAGATGGTTTTTACTAGGGAGAATTAGGAAAGGTTATTAAAGGAGTTAAGATTTCAGCTGAGCCCCAAAATAAAAGGAGAATTTAGATGTACAGGGATATTATTGTACAGAAGGGTTGATCTAAAGGGACTTGACTCAAGCTTCTGTCCCAAAGGCTTGAGGGGGCTAACAAAATGAAGGATGTATTTGGGAAGGGTCACACTGAGATTCATTCATTTTGAAATGGGTGATACTTTGCTCTTCTCTGTCTACCCTACGCACTAGGGGATGTTGAGATGTTTACTATTTGACAGTAGAAGAATATGAATCTCTCTCTCTCTCCCTTTCTGCCCTTCTTTCCTTCCCCCTTCCTTTTGTCCATCCATCATCTGTCTATCCATCCATCCATCAACAACCATTCATCCATCTATCTATCCATTCAAATTCTAAATTATTCTAGACTGGAGAAAAAAGCTTTTCTTGTCTCCTTTTCCTCTTAGTCTATGATGTGTTCATGGTCACACAAGTCGCACCATTGTCAAGACCCTGCCTAGGAGGTTGTCTGGTCTGTTTAGTTCCAGCCACCTGGCTGCACTATTCACTTCCCCCCTGTAGCACATGATCATAGACTGTTAGAACTGTAAGCTTTCAAAATAATCAAATAATAGGCCCCCATTTTACAGATGAGAATTGACCTTGAGACCCATAGAGTTACCTGGTTGATAATAGTAGTGGTAAAAGCTGCCATTTGTTGAGCACCTACTATATGTCTTATCTTTGCCTGCATTATCTAATCCCTGTGACAGCCTTGCAAACTATAGATATGTACCCATTTTACAAGTGAGGACACTGAGACAAAGTCTCCAGTGATACACGACAGAGCCAGGATTCAAAGCCAGGCCTTTTCTGCTCTAGCACCACACAGAACCCAGGCAAGGCCCCAGGTGTGCAGAACTCCTGACTGCAGATATGTGAAGAGCTGTTGTCACTCAAGGGGAGTAGACCGTGCTTCTGCGCTGCCTAGAGAGATACTGGGGTTGTTGGATTCTTTAGAACTACATATAATCCTGTCCCAAAATAAGATATCCAGTGTAGGAAATGAGCCAACCAACATTTGTTTTGATCACAGTTATTTATATGAAAAAGTAGGGCATGTGTTTTTAGTTTTTACTTATACAAATAATACTGTTGGTTTTAATTAAGTGAGTCATACTTGAGTACATTTGCATAGTAAGAGAGTTAAAGTAGAAGGATAGAGAGCAAGGTTTAAGTTTCCCTTCAACTCTCCAGCTCCACTCTAATGGCCACCTCCTCCCCTACCTAGGTAAGAACTGCTTAGTTACTCCATTCAACCCTTTTTTCTGTACATTTTTATACATATATATGTATATATATATATGTACATAACTTGGGAAGCTTAATAAATTGTAGTTTTGCATATTCATCTGCAATTTAAAAAACATGTCATTAATATATTTCTGTCAGTGCAAATAGCACTGTTTTAAAGTGTAGCATATATATTTCATGGTACAGATGTACCATTATTGATGAACATTTAGGTTATTTGTTATTTCTCTCTGGTAAATAATGTGACATTTGACACCTAAGCGTGTAAAACTGTAATACCTTCAGACACTGGGCAGTTCGCTTGCTACCCAAACTGACTGAGAGGATTGCAAAATGTTCACAATATTCCCACTGGCCCTTTGTTATTGATTGACTGCAGCTCAGGAAAGTATTAACTGATCATTACAATGTGGTTGTTGATAGGTAAAAGGTTTGTAAATACTTGATATGTGGTAGATACTTTCTTATCTGTTAACTCATTTAAATCTGGTAACAATCCTGTGTAAAATGTGTTACTGTTCACCATTTATCTGAAACTAAGAGGTAGAAAGATTGTGACTTGCGTAAAGTGATATATACTTAGCTTCTAAGAAGCCTCTGATTATCAATTGTTTTTCCCTTCATTCTTCTGGAGCTGGTCCGTTCTCTTAAGAAGTTGAAAAAGTAAAAATGTCTGTGCAATGATGGAATCATAGCATGAGTAAAGCAAGGAGGCGCAGGCACCCTGGATTGGGGGTGGTGGGGGTGGTGACGGAGCCTCTAAGCTTGTCATCCGGTGCAGAGGTGTGACTCATGACCTGGGAGACTGTGACAGTGGCTACAATGAGAGACCTTGGTGTCCTGACAGCAATGTCCTGCTATTGTGAACCGTGGATTTAGTATCATACTAAAAAAAAATAAATCACTGCCAGGAAGGCTTTATGTTTAGATGCAGCAGGCTCCTGGAGGCCCTTTCCAACAGGAGACCAGCGCTAAGTGGATAGAAATTGTCTCAGCTTCCTTTGAGTTTTAATTTCTGCATGGGTCAAAGGGTTACTTTCAGCCTGGGGGACGACTTAGCTCTTTGAGAAGTGGACTCTGTTGGAGGAACGCTGCCATGGAATGATGATTGGGGTTTAAGGGTTGTTTCTGCATGCTTCCTGGACCCTGGGTTTGTGGGTCCCCTGAAGTAGGTGTGAGCAGCCTTTCCTCTGAAAGGCACAATTTGAGCAGTTTGGAAAGAGGAGTCATTTGTACTTTGTATCAAAATGACTTGTGCACATGGATTGTAGGATGATCCTGTTGGTGATAAAATAATCTAAAATGTACAAGTAAGTCACCAAATATATTTGAGGAAGAAAGCTAAGAAAATCTGAAAAACAAACAAACAAAAAACAGAAAACAAACAACAATAGAGTAAATGCTATTCTTATCATTTGTCAGCATTTTTAGCTGATGTGTACTCAAGTGTGTGGCGATGCAGTATGGATATAAAAGTCGAAAGCAGAAGCGTAATCATGTTTGTATCAAACCTCCTGCCCCCAAACACACACACGAAAGGTCCCACTTGTATGTGTAATTACATCTCTGAATACTCTCTTGGTCCTTCTCCCCTTCCCCTAAATACATATTTTGGTTACTTCCCTAAAGAAATATGATACATATTAGCCCCACTTAGAATCCCTATGGAACATACTTTAATCACACCTCTCCGAGCAATGCATAAAGCGTAAGGTTTGAAAACACCAGGGACAGCAGCTCCACTGGGAATCCTAAACGCTGGTTTCCAGCCACAACTGTGCTGGAATGAAAATAGAAAACAATGAGGCATGTGCAGAGTCAGCTTTTCTTTGTGCCTCAGCTCAGCAGTTTTCCCGCTGTCCTAAATGTTATTAAAAAAAAAAAAAAAGCCTGGAAAAAGGGGAAATGATTCAGTTAAAAATTTTTAATGGTAAAAAGTGAAAACATAACCGCTAGGGCTGTGGTGACATACTTAAAAACAAATAATAAAACACTGTTGGTGAGAAATCTCACTGTTCTTTGCTTGGTTGTGAGGTTTTGGTGAGAAATCTCACTGCTCTTTGCTTGGTTGGCATACACACGTACAAAACACATCTTACCACGCACGTAAATACAAACTCAGCCGTGGATTTCTGTTATGGTAATGGGACAGATTGTATTTCTGTATCAACAAGAAGTATGGGTTTTATTTTGCTTCTGCTGCTCACTAAGTGTAGAACCTTAACAGTACTTTACTTTTATTCATAAATCAATCAAATAGTTCCACTTCACAGATACTTACTGAATACTTCGTATGTACAGGGCCCTAGGCTCGGTGCTGTGGAGGATTAATAAGAAGAAAAAATAAGCTTTTCCCAACTTCAAGATAAATAGGTGCCAGGAGAGTGACAACTCTCAGCTTCACAGCCAGGTACTGGGTGGTATGTGCCCATCAGAGAAGAGCCAACGTGCTGTGAGAGTTCAGAGGCAAGGGCAAGGTTAATCCGAGCTGAGTTATCGGAGAGGCTTCCTGGCGCTAGAGAAGACTTGAGTTGGGCTTCAAAGCGTGGATGGGATTTTAGCATGTTCAGAGGCGTGACGATTAGGAGCCTGTGGACGGACCCCGAGAAGCATGAGGGGGGCCTTTGTGGTAGGTGGTGACCACCCAGTTCAACTGTCCCTTCACTTCTGTGGGTCTCGGTTTCCCCATCTGCACAAAGATACTTTAGCTTTCTTTGTGTTTCAGCGTGCTAGAGAAAGAAAGAACCTTATGTTTGTAGGGTAGGCATGCAAATTGCCACAGGTCATATGCCTAGTGCTCCAAAAACAGTTAGATTTTTTGCCATTTATGAAAAGTAAATATCAAAAATCATTCCTATTTTGGTTTGCTTGATTTTGCTTATTTTCACATTTCGTTTAGCACCATTATTACTAGGATACTGTTTAGGATGAGAGGGACTCATGAAAACATGTTTGGGGACATAAGGAAAAAAAACCTAAGTAATATGTTGTGAGCCTTTTTGGGGAATGGGGCAGGAATCCAAATCTATATACTACAGTTTAAACTTAAAACTTTTTTAAGTTTAAGTTTTAAGTTTCAAGTCACTAAATTTACTTTTTTTTTAGTGACAATATTAGTCTTTTAAGCATCTGGATATATGTCTGTAAAAAGAAGAGCCGAGACAGAGTGAAGAGTTAATTAAGGTCGAGTACATTCAGATTCTGCCCCCCCCCCCCCTTATCAGCATCCTTCAGAAAGTACTGATTAAAGACAAGGCTGCTCCCAGTTCTTGGTTTGCTTGCCTCAAAGCTCACAAAGTCAAGGCTGAGCTGGGGGGCGCTTTCCAGAAAGCACAGACTTCCTTTCTGATTGGAAATAATCTCTATTTTGTTTGACCTTCAAAGTGTTCATGGACTTGCTGGAATACATAGGCCAACATTTGTCCTGCCGGGTCAAGGCAGTTTAAGGTTGGCGTCCCCACGGACTGCTTTATAGAGCACTTGAAAGCAGTGGGAGGAAGGTGACTGCAGTAACTTAAACATTTGCATCGTTTCCTGCTTGAAAATCAAGGGGGTGATTTAAGATACCCAGATTTAAAAGAAATAAAAAAACAAATACTTGTTGCAGTTCCTATTTGTCTGAAACTTTGAGTACTTTGCCAAGGTTAGAGAGTTCTTATGCAACTGACCTTGTCATGAAGAGGGGTTTATGTCTCATTTATTATACTGTGCTAACATTAATATCTGCAGTCCTCTTCTAAAGACTGTCAAGTATGGGCCTTAGAAAGCAGTTTCTGTGCCTTTTGAACAACACGTTCTTTATAATGCTTTGTTTGTAAAAATATTGTCAGATGGCTAGAGATGTACATAAACAGATTAATGCTAACTGGCGTTAGACCTTACCATAGCTTTTGCTGATTATGCCTAAAGCTGAATAAAAATTATTGCTCTTATTTTAACGCAAATGCATAAAAAGAGACAGTATCCTGGATTCTTATGTTTTCAGCTAGACCAGTAATTCTTACAACCTAGGATCACAGTTTGATTCTGTAGTCGCAGACATGATAAATGATAAAGTACCCTGGGATAAAATGAATACATATGTGGTGGCATTAAGATGTTTCCTTTAATAAGAATATCCGTTATATGGGAAGTAATTGAAAATATCTTAGTGTAGCCTAAATCCTATATTGATTTAAGGGGAAAAAGGTAAAATAAGTACATTTTGTCCTGCTTATGTAAAGGGATATAAAAGAATGCATGTAATTTAATTTCTTAATGCTTCATTTCACTTTTGCTATACTCCCACTAGGTAAGCTTATACTTGAATGTTAACGTTTATAGCAGGAGTCTTAAGTTTCAGTTGAGCCCAATAGATGGGAACGGTGGGCTCTAGTGATTTTCAAATACAGTCCCCTAAAGATGGAAGTGACCCCACAACTGAAACAGGTGGTGCACTCACTTTGTGTGATTATTTGCCAAACTGGAGACTAAGGAGTGACTTGACTCTATAGCTGTGCACCAGCCCATTTTGTTGACTTTTGGTTGTGTTCATATTTATTGTTCACTCATAATTTAAAAAAGGAAGCATCCAATAAAAATCGATAGAATAGACATAAAAATATGTTGTATAATGACTGTTCAGTCCAGTTTTATACGTATTTGCTTACTGTGGTTGAGAAAGCAGGAATGGCAAGCACAAGTGTTAGGAATGAAAAGTAAAGGAGAAAAACGAGTAAAAAGAAAGAAAAACACATGTTTTGAGAATCTGTGTCAAATGTTTTCTCAAAGATCAGCCTCAGATTTAAAGTGTTATGCAGATACAGGCTGTGACCTCTGGCCATTCTCTGGAAGGAATTCAGCCTTGAACTGAACTTTGAGATAGGGCCTTTGCTTCCCCTCCCCCTCCCTCTCCTCCTCCCCTTCTCCTTTTCCTTTTTTTCTCTTTTTAATTTCTAAGGGACCAACCAATCTAAATTTTGGTTTGTTGATCCCTTTTCTCCTCTTAGCCTCCTTCTGTTGCTTTCTGTGTGAGCTGCTGTTTATTCTGGAATGCTGGGCATCCACATTTAGCATTAAGCTTTGCACGCCTCTCTCTTGACCAGTAATGGGGAAAATCTGACCCCAATATTTTAATTCACAAGGTTAAGTAGACTCGGAGGCATTCTAATCCAGTTTTTTTACCCAAAGTTCTGATTTCTGAAACTCTTTAGGTAATGAATATGCCAGCCAAGAAGGCGCTAACTGCCAGCTTCTTTCCTTATCCATTGATTTTATAACACAAGCCATTAAGATGAAAGTCCAAATTTTTTGTTAGGTGAATCTAATTCATTAATCTCTTGATAGGTACCCCACTTTTAAGTTTATATAATTATTTTATGCTATTGCTGTAGTTAATTTTGGCAAGGTAGGTAGTATTAGTCTCATTTATAGGTGAGGAAACTAAGAGAGGGGTCCTAGTTGAAGCAGCTCGGTAAGTGGTAGAGTAGAGACTGGAAATCAGGTCTTCCAACTCCAAGTTCAGCCCTCTTTTTTCTATGCTCCGGAGGTTTGTACTGGTATATTATGGATTTCTTTTTAGGGGAAGGGTGAGGAGAAAGGAGTCTTTTTTTATTTTATTTAATTATTTATTTATTTATTTATTTATTTATTTATTTATTTATTTATTTATTTATTTATTTTAGGCACTGGGGGCCAAACCCGGGACCTCCTATGTGGGAGGGAGGTACCCAATGGCTTGAGCCACCTCCACTCCTGCTTGTTGTGTCTCTCATTATGTTTCCTCGTTGTGTCTCTTTGTCACATCATCTCATTGCGTCAGCTTGCCACGCCAGCCCGTCGCTTCAGCTTGCTGTCTTGCTCATCTTCTTTAGGAGGCACTGGGAAGCAAACCCGGGACCTTCCCTGTGATAGGAGGGCGCCCAACTGCTTGAGCCACATCCGCTTCCCAAAAGGAAGTTCTTATCTATTGATTTTTCTTTTTTTTTTTTTTAAAGATTTATTTATTTTATTACATATCTCCCCTTCCCCCCCGCTGCGGCGACGCGCCGAGAGTGGTCACTGCGCAGGCGCGGCTTTCCCCGCTTGTGGGCGGCTTCTGCGTCCATTCACGGCCGGCTTTCAGTTCGTGGGTGGCTGGCTGCGCTCCATTTGCGGGCGACCTGCCCTGTCCGTGGCAGCTTTTTGCCCTGCCCACGGCAGCTCTGGCCCGCCCATGGCGGCTTGCCATTCTCAAGGCGGTCTGCCCACCTAGGAGAGGTCCCCGGGAACTGAACCCGGGGCCTCCCATGTGGTATGCCGGTGCCCTATCCACTGGGCTATCGAGCCGGCCCCTATTGATTTTTCATATCTTTACTGGAGATTGATATCAATAATGTCTTGATATTTATATAGAATGTGTGGATTTAATTAAAAAGAAACTTTCAAGTACATGATCTCATTTGTTTTCATAAGAACCCTGGGGATGAGGTAGGACAAGCATTATCCCTCTTTTAAAGAGACAACTGGGGTGCAAAAGTCATATTTCATAAGTGTACTTGGAATTATATCCCTGACAACTGGACTCAGGGCTGGACCAAGACTTAGGTGAGTGAGAATTAAATCTGGCCTTTTCTTTTCTGAAACATAAATGGTGCCCTACTCTGTGTCAGTTGCTGTGTAAATGCTGTGGATTCCTTAATCTGCTTACAGTATAGTAGAGATTCTTACAGTTTGGAGAGTGTTGGGGGTTAACTTTGTTTAAGGAAATCATTTCTCTTGTATGGAGGAGGCAATAAATTTGGGAGATCTTATGTTATAGAACTGCAGTCAGATACATGCTTACTTTTGCAAGTGCCTATTTTATTTATTGGTTTATTCATTCTTATGATTTTGGAAAGAAAAATATAGTTCTGTTTGAGTTTCCTGAAAATAGTTTTTATATCTTCTAGAATTTCCACACTTATTGTCTTTAATATTCCAAAGCTTTATTATGACTCTTTTGGCCATACAATAATAGAAGTAGGTGTATGCCTGTTTGAAGAGGTTCATTAAGTAATTTGGTGAAATATATTTTTGACGTCCGTAAATATTTTTTCTTATTGTTGAGTTTTGTTTCATGGATGTCAGTTCTGCATTTGGTGTTTGTTTTGGATGGGGGAGGGTAGAAGAAAATTAGGAGTAGAAAGAGCATGATTTATTTTTTTCTCTTTGGCTCAAAAATGTAGTTTTACCATAAACTACTGAAAGTTTCCTGTTCTTGTTTGATTAAAAAAAAAAAAAGTACACTTCCATTCATTGTTTCCATGCAATTTCCTATACTTTTTACCGTAAGAAAAGTTTGAAGTCTAGGATAAATTATGAACTATCTCTGGGGGGAAGGTGGGAAGAAACTATATTCATTTTGTAAAAGAGCTTTTTAAAAAAGTGAGTCTTCTTGAGGCTGTGAAACTTTCGTCTTCAGCATATGCCTTTCCAGCCTGCAGCCTGCCCGGCACGATGTGGTGTGTCTGTCGTTTGTACTGGAACAGGGACGTGGGTAGGAATTTGATCTGCATGGTAGTGCTGGTGGCACTGATGTGAGCGTGTGCACAGGAAGGAATGGTGAATGCAGCTGAGGAACTACAGTGGAAGAATTTGCAAATGATGCTAAACATAATAAATCTGGAATTAAGGAGGTTAAGCAAGGTAAGGATCTTTTCATCCTGAAAATTAAGAAAGGACACCATGAGAACCTGATCAGATCCAGTCATGCATTTGGTTTCTTCTCTTGAACAGATAGAATTTCTAAGATGCTTGAAACCTCAAGCATTAGGAGGCTTTTTAGCACAGTTTTCGTGCGAATTAAATGTTCAATACGTCACCCTTAGCGCCTAAGCTTCACTTTCTTTGATGGCTGCCATTCAAATAAGATTAGTGTGGGCGATGTCACTAATATTATACAGTGTCAGTTTTAATGGCAGCTTCCTGCATCCGGAGTGCAGTCATGCAGATATCCATCAGAGTCCGTGCACATTGCTCTCTAAGTGGGATGGGAGCCACCCTCTGGCTCTCACCCAGAGCTTGCTAACTTAGAACTGAGTGTAAAAGCCTGTAAAAGACAGCATGTGATGGCAGCGCTGCTTGAGGCCTGCAGCCAGAGTTTAGGAAAACACCAGAAGTATAGAAAGTATGGAGTCAACTATAGAGGCATGGAAATATGGGACCATTTGGTGTGGAGAGAAAGCTGAAATGCTGTACCAAGCTTTAATAAACTGTAATTAGTATTCGTAACGATCACCTACCTCCTCAAGAAAAGAGCATGCTGAGTATTACTTACGTTCAAGATTTAAGATGGTCAGGAAGTAATTAGGATAGAGAACAATTTAGGTAGACTTCCCTTAAAAATAACTAATGCCACTTTCTTTCGGAAAAAGTATAAAGCCTTAGTTATTTTACAAAGTTACTTATGTGGAATATCTCATTACCAGTCTATCCTGAATAAATTAGCCATTCCTGTGTGGTAGTGAGATGATTCTTTGGGCCACTTGAAGTAAGGTGGGAAGAAGGGAGCATGATATGAAATGCTGAGAGTAGGAATTAACTACTTCATTAAATAATACATTATTGTAGCTTTGGTAGATTTTTCTGCGCAAATTTTGAAACAAAGCCTTTTTTGTTTTAGGATTTGGCATGCAAAGGATTTTATTTTCAGGTTGATCATTTAAAAGTAGTAGAGCTTGTCTCCATGTGAGAAAAGGTGAATTCCCTCTGGCAAAGTGGTTTCTGAAGGTTCACTTGGGAGGAAAAGAGAGGAGTTAGTTGATCCAGAGTGGAAAAACACTGAGGAAAAGTTTTCCCCAAAATAACACACACAGATTTCAGAAAAAACAGAAATTGCTTTGACTGAATGTGACAAACTTCAAAAAAAAAAAAAAGTTCAGTTCTGAAACATCATATGATACATCTGTTTTGAAAGGTGGCTTTGTCAGATACAAATGTATGTTTTACAGTACTTTACTGTGTGTGAAGTTTTGTCATGAACATGCTCAGTAGATGTTTTTCAGAGCAGGTATCTCGTTTATCCCAGTTTTAAAATTTTTTTAAATTTAAAAAGGAGAGTTTATTAAAAACAGTGCAGTAATTTATCATATATTCATCTTTAGATTAAATACAATTTGGACGAATTACACTCCCTCCCTTTTAGCCTTTTATTAAAGTGATAACCACTGTTTGGATTTTATCCTTTCGGAAGTTTCTTGTTGACCCAGTACAGCAGAAACCCAAACTTTTGATTTATTTCATGGCATGTTTTAAAAAATTGGGACTGTAGAATTCCCCAAATGCCTTTAGTGAACTGATGTCAGTCAGCTTCTTGTCTTTATACATATGTTAATGCAAATTATTGATTTGAAAAGTGAAAGAAAACTCTTGCAATTCTAGAAAAGGAGTTTTCTTGCATACTGTAGAAAATTGCCAGGACCTCTGAATGAAATACATTATGGAGATTATTCCTTCTATTTTAAATGAACCCATAAAAGAAAAGTATGTGCCTGTGCTTTCTGTAAAATCGCTATTAAAATGACTGACCCTTGCAGTATCTCATCATATATTCAGATGTAGGGAAAATATTTTCTTGTTCCAAGAGCTGGTATGTTTCCTTTTTATGAGCTGAAAAGGCACCATATTTTCTCTTTTACCTTAGCTACTAGGAAGCTCTCAGAGTTGACTTAGGTACTTAAATGCAGTAGTTTCCTGTAGCGAGGTTCTTTTATAAGAGTTTTCTTCTGCCCACAGTCGCCCTTTAGTTGACTGGCAGCTGAAATGGTTTTCTGGGTCCGTTTTTTTGTTTATTTTTAATTACAAGCCCTTCAATTTCCTTTCTAGAAATAGTTAAGTATATAAATAATAAATATAGGAATATATAAGGCATGGCATTTTGGGTAGATCAGGAATTTCTAGGGGTAGAGTCCACTAAAACTAGCTCTAATTTGGTACTTTAATTTTGTATCTCTAAGACCAGAAGCTGAGGCAGAAATTGTCTGAAAACTAGGACAGATCTGGAAGAGAAGGCCGTTTACCAGCTAGGTTTGTGCCACTGTAGATGTCTTTTAATCCCTCCGGGTGACAGTGAAGGCATTGAACTACACAGCATCCAAGGTTCCTTTAAGCCCGAACAGTCTGTTTCCTAACGCTAAAGGAGTTTGAGACAGGTTAAAAAGCACTTTTGCAGAACATACCCATAACCTAGAGTTGGAAATATGTAATAATGCTCGTAGTAATATTAAGATTTGTTCCCATTGTAGAAATGAAGAAAAGGAGACATGGAGAAGTGAAGTAGCTGCCCCAGGGCAGGGCTAAGATATAAACCTCTTTGATCCACAGAGAAATAGCCGTTTGGATTTTGGTTGCTTGACTGATTGATGCATTCATCACTCAACATGCATTTGTGAACACCTGCCACATGCCAGGCACTGTGCCAAGCGCCGGACGAGCATGTCCTCATGGTGTTTCTAGCCAAGTAGAGGAGACACAGACACATGGCCAAATAAATGGAACGATAGATTTATGACTAAAAACGGTGATACTCGCTCTGAAGGAAATATATAGTGCGCATAACAGCTCCAAGCTCCTCTGAGTTTCATCCGTTGCAGAAATGTGGTTCTGGTACGGAGCGACTTAGCTGGGCCCAATCCTTCTGTCATTCTAAGGCCCAGCGTCCCCCAGTTTACATCATTGGATCTGTCGATGGTGCCGCGTGATTGGCCCATAACTGCGGTGTGCTTGGAAATAGCAGCTCTGCAGATTCTCCAGAGCCTTTTGGCTTGCATGTGAAAGGAGTGAGTGAACACTGGTAGCCAGGCGTTTACAGATTTTTCTTCAAAGCATCAGCTCTCAGTTTCCCTCCTAAGGGAGGACAGGAGCACCTAACCAGCAAGTGAGCTAGCTAGCTTGAAGAGGAAGGAGTATACTTTGACTTTTGTAATTGGATTTGATGTAT
>PVKH010025034.1:0-13500 GCA_004027955.1 Chaetophractus vellerosus | reverse complement strand
AGCCCTTCAAAATACAGAGGAACCAAATGTCCCAAATGCAGCTGATGTGAAGCTGCAATTAGTGGGATGTGAAGGATCTTTTGGCATTAAGCTTTCCTTTTCTATCACCCAGGAGCAAGGAAAACATGTCCTTATATGAAGGACATGTACTTGGATACTCATAATATCTTTAGGTCATAACACTCCAAACTTGAAGGACGCAAATACCCACCAGGAGGAACGTGAATAAATATTTTGTAACAACAATATTCAATATCAAAAGACTCAGTGATATAAAACAAGGGAACTGCTGATCCACCAAACAACAAAAATGAATATCAAAATAATATTTTAGGCAAACGATGCTGGCACCAAAATGTAAATTCCAATTTATTTCATTTTTCTGAATTTCAAGATCTGGCCAAATGAATGTAGGAGGATAGAAAATCAGAACGAGGGTGAATATATTGGAAGGTGGTTATTGATTGAAGCATATAGAGATGATTTTCCATATTATTGGAAATGATTCATATCTTGATAAGGTGAATGGATTCTGTAGGGGAAAGGGATGAAAGGATGAAAGGTTTGAAAACTTTGATGCCATTCAGTTAAGATGAATACATTTAACCTTATTTAAATTTTAAATCCATTTTAAACAAACTATAGGAGAGAAAGAGGAAAGACTGCTTGTGAGAGTGTAATGGAAATAAGAACATTTTATTTTCAGTATCTTTCTCGCACTGACCACCTCAGTGATGAGCAGGCAGGCTGTCAGTTGCTTGTGGATTCCAGGCAGAATGTTGGGGAGTTCTCTGGGGTTACTGGGCAGAGTCCTGTGGTGGAATCAGTCCCATGAAGGGCCTGTAGCACTCTGTGCAGCTTGTCTTTTGGACGATCCTGGGGCCTCGTTGAGAAGTGGTGATGCAGTACAATGACACTAGTCCATACCTCCCATTCCACAGCCTCCAGTGGGACTCGGGTGTTTCCATCCTTCCTCAGCATTTTGGTGGGTCTCCTATTTTTCAGACTTGAGCAGTCTATTAGAAGCCAGCTTCATATAGAACATGAAAAGGCAGCTTGCAGACACAATAGCTATCCTGATTGACAAGAAATGTCAACTTCTTGATAAGATGAGTGCTGCTCACAAGAGGTATTTAGAGACTAAGTCATCTTTAGGGGATGCTAGGCTAGAGAAAGCATCTTCAGAAATGCCCAGCCTTCTTGACACCTACAGAAAGGCTAAGAAAACAACAGCAGTGTTTATGGAGGAATTAACTGCAGTTTCCTAGAACTAAAGGAAGAGAGATCCAGATATTTGAAATAAGAACATGTGATGAAGAAGATGCTGAAAGCACTGGAGTCCCAAGAAGAGTTCCTGAGAACCAGCACTTTTCTGAATTCAGTGTGTTTGGAATCCCTTCTACTCCTCTCCAGGAGTGGACCTGGGTCGATCTTCAAGCAACACTGAACCTCTGCTCCACTCAGGCCTGAAGAATCAACAAGCTGGAATGATTGTCCAGTTCCATCTGAGAGATTTTGATGGCATGGATCAAGGGAACACCCTCCAAGGGCTGGAGTTCCTCTACCTTCACTTCCTAGACACACAAGTGATTTCTTCCATGGTCTGTTCCTCCTTCAGTCACACAGAGTTTGGACCTGAGGAACACAACAGAAATATGAGACTTTCTCTTTACAGAAACTTAACATCAAAGAAACTATTACTACTATGAGATAGTTCATCAGCTTAAGAGATTACTTAAGACAATTATGTATATGTTTATATCTGTTCATTTATTTCCTTATTAATCTCTTCATATATTTCTATTATAATTTTCATGTTGATCTTATAAGCATAAACTTTGTTTTAATGATCTCATCTATATAATACCTATTACATAAATATAAGTAGAACATATATGCAGTTCAGTCATGAATCTTTTTTTTTAAAGTTTTTTTTTTATTTGTTATACATCCCCCCCTTTTTGCTTGTTCTTGCTGTGTTCATTTTTCTCTGTGTTCTTCTGTGTCTGCTTGTCTCCCCCTGCTGGGGCGACCTGCCAAGTCAGCTCTCTGGCACAGCGGCCTGCCTGCTGGTGGGGGCTCTTGCTCGTGGGGGCTTGCCTTTTCTCTACCACGGGCAAAAACAGTTTACGAGGTGGGACTTTCAGTACTAAGAAAGCAAAACTGGGACAGTTGGTCATATTTGGTAACATATTTAATAACATACTAAAAGAAGATACAAATTTGCCAACTATAATTTTCTCAGTAATGCTGATTAGAAAGTAGTAGAATATGCACCAGTATTTAAGATGCTGGGCCACTGGAAGAACATTTCAAGCACAGTTTAACTACCAAAGGCTTCTAAACTATTTGTGTATTTCATTTTTACTTTCTAGTGGTAGAGTCATTGAACAAGAATAGTCACATATCTTTAGTCAAGTCCCTGACATAAAAACTGCATAGAAGTTGTTCAAATAAAGGCCACTACAAAGAGTGGAAATGATCGAATCACAAAAACTAGAAATATTGTAGACACCAGGTGAACTAGCAACACTACCAGAATTATCTGGGAATGTTATGCAAATGCAGTCCCACCAGAAGAAACACTGATTGGGTAGGGGGCCATTGGGAGCTGCCTTTTTAACAGACCCCATAGGGGGTTCTGATGCATGAGACACAAGACCACACATTCTGAGAGACACTGCACTGTTTCTACCATCTTCCTTTTAATCCATCAATCAATCACCAGTTATATATTTAAACTTCTAACAATCCTGGTTGCCTGAAAAAATACATGGTATCCAATTATAGTTGAATTTCAGATAAACAACTAATAATATTTTTGTATAACTATGTGCCATGAGAACATAAATACATGCAAACAATAACCAAAACGTGTGGGCATAGGTATACTAATAATGAACAAAGTAGACTTTAAATGCAAAACTATTGTAAGAGACAAAGAAGGACACTATATATTAATAAAAGGGATAATATATCAAGAAGAAAGAACAATCATAAACGTTTATGCATATAACTAAGGTGCCTCAAAATACATGAGCCAAACACTGGAAAAACTAAGTGGAGAAATAGATGCCCCTGCAATTATAGTGGAAGATTTAATACACCATTATCACCATTAGACAGAACATCTTGACAGATGCACAATAAAAAAACAGAGGCATTGAATAATATGTTAGAGGATCTAGACCTAATAGACATATACAGAACATTAAACCCAAATACAGTGGGATATACATTCTTCTCGAGCGCATATGGATCACTATCCAAGATGGACCACGTGCTAGGCCACAGAACACATCTTAATGAATTATAAAAGATTGAAATTATACAAAGTAATTTCTCTGACAACAATGGAATGAAGCTGGAAGTCAGAAAGGGGCAGAGAAGCACTTTAGGCACAAAAATAGGGGAGTTAAACAACACATTCTTAGACTATCAGTGGCTGAAAGAGGAAATTGCCAAAGAAATGAATTGAAAATAACAATAAAGTGTATTAGAACGTACGGGATGCAGCAAAAGCAGTTCTGGAAGGGAAATTCATAATCATAAATGCTTATATTAAAAAAGGAAGAAAGAGCTAAAATCAAACACCTAACTGCACAATTGAAGAGCAACAAGCTAACCCCCAAGGAAGTAGAAAGAAGGAAATAACAAAGATTAAAGCAGAGCTAAATGAAATTGAAAATAAGAAAACACTAGAAAAAATTTAACAAAATCAAAAGCTGGTTTTTGAGAAGATTAATAAAATAGACAAACCCTTAGCTAGACTAACAAAGAAAACAGGAATGATGCAAATACATAATATAAGAAATGAGGAAGGGGATATCATCACTGACGCAACAGAAATACAGACTATCAGAGGAGGAGCTTTTGAAAAATTGTATGTTAACAATACAGATAGCTTAAAAGAAATGGACAAAATTCTAGAAACACAGAAGCAGCCTACACTGGTTAAAGAAGAAATTGAACTCAACAGACCAATCATGAGTAACAAGATTGAATCCATCATCAAAAACATCCCAACAAAAAGAATGGCCCTGGTCCAGAAGGTTTCACAGGTGAATTCTATCAGTCATTCCAGCAAGAACTAACATCATGCTTAAACTCTTCCGAAAAAAGAAGTGAGGGAACTTTCCTAACTCATTCTATGATGCCAACATCACCCTAATACCAAAGCCAGACAAAGATGCCACAAAAAAGAAAAGCTATAGACCAATATCTCTAATGAACCTAGATACTAAAATCCTCAATAAAATACTTGCTAATCATATTCAACAACACATCAATTGGATTATATATCTTGATCAAATGAGTTTCCTCCCTGATATACAAAGATGAGTCAATATAAGAAAATCAATCAATGTAATACACCACATTAACAGATCAAGTGGAAAAAAATCACATGACCATCACTAATGAAGCAGAAAAAGCATTTGAGAAAGTACAGTGCACTTTCCTGATAAAAACACCTGAAAAGTTAGGAATAGGAAGAAATACCCACCACATGATAAAGGGTATATAAGAAAAACTCACAGCTAACATCATATTCAATGGCGAAATGGTAAAAGCTTTTCCTTTATGATCTGGAACAAGACAAGGATGCGCACTGTCACCACACTTAATTTAACATTGTGTTAGAAGTAGTTGCTCAAGCACTTAGGCCAAAAAATATGTTAAACGCATCCAAATTGGAAAGGAAGAAATAAAAATTTCATTATTTTCAGATGACATGATCCTATAAATAGAAAACCCTGAGAAATATACAACAAAGCTTCTAGAGCTGGTAAATGAGTTCAGTAAAGTGGCAGGATACAAGATCAATGCACAAAAATCAGTAGCATTTCTGTACACCAATAGTGAGCAATCCTAGGAGGAAATCAAGAAAATATTTCCATTTACAATAGCAACTAAATAATCAATTACCTAGGAATAAACTTAACTAAAGATGTAAAGGACTTGTGCGCAAAATACTATACAACATTGTTAAAGGAATTAAAAGAAAACCGAAATAAATGGAAGAATATTGCCTGTTCATTTGTAGGAGGACTTAACATCAAGATGTGTGTACTATCAAAGCTGATTTACAGTTTTAACACAATCCCAATAAAAATTACAGGAGCAGGTTTACTGAATTGGAAAAGCTAACTATGAAATTTATTTGGAAGAACAGTGGGCTCTGAATAGCCAAAGACATATTGAGAAAGAAAAATTAAATTGGAGGAATCACACTACCTGATTTTAAAACATACTTCAAAGCTACAGTGCTCAAAATTCCATAGTATTGGGGGAAGCAGATGTAGCTCAAGCAATTGGGCTCCCATCCACCATATAGGGGTTCCAGGTTTTGATTCCTAGGTCCTCCTGGTGAAAGTCAAGCTGGACCGCACAGAAAGGCAGCCCGAGGATAGAGCTGGCCCATGCAGGAGTGCTGCCCTGGAAGGAGTGTGTTGACCCACGTGGAGTGCTGGCTCATGCAAAAACCTGGCACAGCAAGATGATGCAACAAAAAGAGACATAGAAGAGAGACAATAAGAGATGCGGCAGACCGGGGAGTTGAGGTGGCACAAGAAATTTAGCACCTCTGTCTGCTCGGGAAGGTCCCATGATCGGTTCCCAGTGTCACCTAAAGAGAAGACAAGCAGACACAAAAGAACACACAGTGAGCAGAGAGTGAGTGCAAAAACAATGCGGGAGGGGAGAGAAATAAATATATCTTAAATAAAAACTCCGTGGCATTGGACCGAAGATAGACATACTGATGAATGGAATAGAATTGAGAGTTCGATTTAGAGCCTATATATTGTCAATTGATTTTGTCAAGGCCACCAAGCCCACTCCAATGGGAGAGCATAGCCTCTTCACCAAACGGTGCTTGGAAAACTGGATATCCATATCCAAAAGAAAGAGAGGATCACCATCTTACACCTTATGCAAAAATTAACTTAAGATGGATCAAATGTTTAAATAAAACCCAATAAATATCCTGGAAGATAATATAGAGGAGTATATAAGGTAATATAGAGAAGTATCTAAGAGATCTTGTAGTAGTATCTAAGAGAGTATCTAAGAGATTTTGTAGTAGGAAATGGTTTCATATACTTTAAACCTAAACCACAAGCAATGAAAGAAAAAAAATAGATAAATGGGACCTTCTCAAAATGAAAACTTTTGTGCTTCAAAGGAGTATGTCAAGAAAGTGAACAGGCAGCCTACTTAATAGGAGAAAATACTTGGGAACCATCTGTCCAATAGGGGCCTAATATCCAGCAAATATAAAGAAATCCTACATCTTGGAAACAAAAAGACAAACAACCCATCTAAAAATGGGCAAGTGATTTGAATAGACAGTTCTCCAAAGAAGAAATACAAATGCCTAAAAAGCACATGAAAAGATGCTCAACATCACTAGCTGTTAAGTAAATGCAAATCAAAACAACAATGAGATGTCATCTTACACTCGTTAGAATGTGGCTATTAAAAAAGCAGAGGACTGCAAGTTTTGGAGAGGATGTGGAGGAATGGGAACACTTATCTACTGCTGCTGGGTATGTAGAATGGTGCAACCATTGTGGGGGACAGTTTGGTGGGTCCTCAAGAAGCTAAATATAGAACCGCCATATGATCCAGCAATCCCACTGCTGGATATATACCCAGAAGAATTGAAAGCATGGACATGAACAGATGTATGCACAGCAATGTTCATAGCAGCATTATTCACTATTGCAAAAAGTTGGAAGCAACCCAAATGTCCATCAACAGATGAATGGATAAGCAAACTCTGATATATACACACACCACTCATGCACAATGGACTATTTCTAAGCTTTAAGAAGGAATGCAATATTAACACATGGGGTAACATGGATGGATTTTGGAGAACTTATGTTGATTGAAGTACACCAGGCCCTGAAGGACAAATAATACATGAACTTACTGATATGAATTAGCAAACTTAGAAGAGCTAAAGTCTGGAAGATAGGATTACAGGAGACAGAAAGGGAGAAAAGGGTGGTGAGTCGATGTCCATATGGGCAATATCTTTGATAACATGGAAGGGTGTGGTTGTGCAGTGGATGAGCATGACAGTGTTGCAGTGATGTGAATGGGTTTGATAGTGGTGGTCTGTGAGGGAGCTTAGGTTGGGGGTTTGGGTTGAGTATCCATGAAACTGAGGGGGAGGGTCAGGGAAAGGAGCAGATGAACTGTGGGGCTTTGGAGGTCTATGCTTAAAACTACAATGTTGGGAATGTTCTTTTGGCAAATGTAGCAGGGGTGGGTTACTGGTGTAGGGTGTTAATGTGGGTGGGGGTACACGGGACAGGGCACATCTGGGGCAGATTTCTATGGAATAAGTAAGTGTTCATTTTGTCATAGTGTGTTATATTAGTGGGTGGAGACCCACACAATAATCAAGAAAATATCAAACTCCCATCCTGGGGCATCCTCCTATGTTCTCAATTAGAGGGACAAAAATCTCTCAAAAACATAGGCAGTGGCTAATAAAAGAAAACAGACCAATATGTCAAGACCGCAATATTATTGCAAGTACCTATGAATCTTATTCTTCAAAAATTGAAACTTAGTAGTTACCATAGGTCCCAAGGGAGGGGGAGTGAAGAATAGAATAGATGGACTGTAGGGCATATTTAGGACAGTAGAATTATTCAGCATGATCTTACAATAACCAATACAGGCCACTTCAATTTTCATCAAAACCTTTAAAAGTGTATGATCCAAAATCATAATGTAAACCATTGACCATGTATAGTAGCAATGATTCAATATTTGTACATCATTTGTAACAAATGTACCATCTGCATATAAAATGTTAATAAGAGAGGGGGGAAAGGAGGAGGGTGTTGGGTATATGGGAAGCACCTATATTCCCTATGTAGCTTTTCTGTATCCTAAAGCTTCTTTGAAGATAAAATGAAAAAAATAAGACACTGGAGGAATTGTTGGAAGAAAATGTCACTATACACACAAGACAACAGATCTGATAATGATGAAAGAGACAATGTCTAAAAAATTTGTTTTATTATTTTGGATTTTTACAAAATTTTTTGAATTTTATTGGTTATTTTTAAAATTATCATTTCATTTTCTTATTAAATTTATTTGGTTATTTTCTTGGCTCCATTTTTGGACAGGTTTTGGATCACAGAAGGGTAACAACAATGGTGGGGGAGGAATCACTGGTGAGGGTTCTATGATGGAGGGATGGATGGGAAGAGGCTCACCAGGGCCATGCCTCTAAGGCATATGAATATGTTCAAGTGATCATCGGACATTGTATCAGTGGGTGGAGATCCACACAATAAATGAAAGAATATTGAATTCCCATCCTGGGGAGTTCAACTACATTCCCTAATAGGACAGCAAGAATCCCCTGAGTGAAGGAAAACAGAACATTATGTGAGGCCTTTGATATTGATGATTGTACTTAAGAACCTTTTCTTGTAAAATGGAAACTTAACCTAATAGTATACACTGCCTAAGTGTTACCTCCTGAAAACCTCCTTGTTACTCAATGTGGCCTCTCTCTAAGTGAAACTCAGCATATAAATGCATTACCTTCCCTCCATCATGGAACATGACTCTGGGGGATGAGCCTCCCTGGCAATGAGGGATTATTACCAAGCACCAGCTAGCAATGTATCTGGAAAAAGACCTTGACCAAAAGGGGGAAAAGGTAAATACAAATGAGTGTTTATACCTAAGAGATTTCAAAGTGAGTCCAGAGAACATTCCAGAGGTTATGCTGATGCAAGTCTCAGGAGGATCTCATTGACTGCCACCATAAACAGCTCTTCAAATTGCAGGGCCCCTGAGGGTTCTAGAGACATAAAGAAAGGATAAGCAGGGCATAGAGCTCAGGAATTCGGCACCCTGTCAGTGGGCCTTTGGAATTTATGCTCCCCAGGGTAACAGAATTAGACTCATTTATAAGTTTTCTATAAATGGCTCTTCTGCCACTTTTAATTGAACCTATAATTATACTTGAGATATATATATATATATATCCCAGAGACTATACTTGATAAACATATGTCCCAGAGACTTAAATATTTGGTCTGTCCATGTGCCAGTTCAGCCCTGAATTTCAGCAGAGTTGCAACACCTACTCTTCAGTTCATTGGACTCACCCAGGGCAGTGAACAAGGAAATGATGTTGCAAAATGCCCATTCCAAGGAACAGAGAGTGTCAGCAATTGCAAGCAAGATAATTCCATTCATCTGCCCCATGGGATCTAAGTTCCCTCTAAGTTTGCAGCAAGGTGTCATCACCATCCCCAAATCCTTAATATTGGGGAGTGGATAATGGACTAAAGTAGATTTGTTATTATTCTCCTATAAATTTATTATTATTCGAACAATAGAAGAGCTCTTAACATTGATATAAAGGCAGTGGCCACCAGAGATTCTGGACAGGAGAGCAAAGAATAGGTGTAATATGGGGGCATTTTCAGGGCATTGTATTTGTCCTGCATGACATTGCAACAGCAGATACAGGCCATTGTATATTTTGTTGTAACAAATTGTGCAGGACAGAGTGTAAACTCTAATGTAAACTGTAGTCCATGGTTAGTACCAATGCTTCAATATGTGTTCATAAATTGTAGCAAATGTGCAAAACTAATGAAGGATGTTAACGTGGGAAAGTTTGGGAGGGGAGAGAATGGGGCATATGGGAATCCCTTATATTTTTTTTTGTAACATTTATGTTATCTAAATATTCTTTAAAAAATATATATATGTAATATATTGTAACATTATAAAATCATAATAACAATAATAACGTTATTAAATTACATTGATATAAAATATTACACACAAGAATATAGCAAGATATAAAATAAAATAATAATAATAAATATGTTCTTTAAATTTAACTGGGCATCTGATAAATTTTTCCTAAATCAGACAACCCTCTTGTAAGGTATTATGCAATCATGAAAAATAGAAAGAATACTAAAATAAACCCATAGGTAACCATCATGCTTCTTGGGCAATTATCAACATTTTGTACAAATTATTTTAAATTTAATTTCTCTACCTATCATATGCTTCAAGCTGTTGCCATAGAGAAAGAAACTGTGCCCTTAATTAGCTTATTGTTAAGTTGGAGAAACAATACAACAGTCATGAATTAACTAGTGAAGAAGTGAGTGATAGACGGCATGATGTTGACTGTAAATTTCATAGGAGTTTGGGAATGGGCGGGTCAGTGTTGACTCCTGTGATATTGGGTGAGGTGAGCCCAGAGTTGAAACTGTGTTAGTTCTGGTAAAATTTGTATGATAAAGAAGAGAAGAATAGGCATTCCAGGAAGGGTGGTCATCATAACTAGATTTTATTCACTCCATTTTTGTCTCCATTTGAAAACATTGACCCCCTATGATTCACATTGCAATCTTCAGGGCCTAGGGCAGTTGTCCCCCATCAGAGTATTATACCTCAAGCACTACTGCAAATTACATCAGAACTCATGAGTTCTTGAATGTGTCAGTGCAATAGGTTTTCACCAATCTCTTGAGGACTTGTTAATTAACTTCTGAAATATGCTGACTTTAAACTTATTGGGGAGTTGCTAAAATATTTTTTTTGATTTAAAGTAGGCCAGGGGAGATTTGCAATTTGATAAGAAAAATAAAATTCCACTCAGTTGGCCAGCTTTATAATAATGCTTATACAAATCCATGGACACTTGAGTTTAAAGGCACATGTCAAATTAATACAAGATGATGCTATATTTTATCTCCTGAATTAACCTGAACATTTAAAATAGTCTGTTTTCTATGTGAGTGCTGGTTTAGTTTGCTAAAATCTTCTGGGACTAATATACCAGAAATGGGTTCGCTTTATTTTATTAAGTCAAAAGCTTACAATTCTGAGGCTGTGAAAATGTCCAAATCAAGACATGAAAGATGCTGTCCCCACTGAGGTTTGGTTATTGGTGATCCTGGACTCTTGCCATGTGGCAAGGCACATTGAGGCATCTACTTATCTTCTGGGTCTCATTGCTTCAGATTCCCGCTGCTCCACCTGTGGTTTCCTTCTCCTGTGGTATTTTTCTCCAATTCTGTGGGTTTTTCTCTGAGTGTCTCTGCTCTTAGTCCTTTGTTTATAAAGAATTCCAGCAAGAGGACCAAGACCCCCTCTGGGTCACACCTCACTGAAGTAATCCAATCAAAAAACACCCCCAACTGAATCCAATCTAATCAAAGGGTCCTCTATGCATAGGAATGAATTTGCTTCAAGAACATGATCTTTTCTGGGATTCACAAAAAGACTCACATTGTCACAAGTGCCAACACAAAATATAGGGTTTTGTTTACTTAATATGTATTCACATTTTAATTCCTGAGAACTTTAAATGCAATTTGAAATTCAAAGATGTAACTTAAACATATTTCATGGAAATATAATGTAGAAACAGATCAAGAAACATTAAATAATCAAAACCGTCTGTAACCTCCCATACCCTCTCTTCCAACTACCAACTCCCCTGCAAGAGTAATCACTAGCCTGACTTCTAACAACATGAAATAGATTTGTACTTTATATAAACAGACTCATACAGTAAGTACACTTTTTTGTGTTGGGCTCCTTTCATTCAACATTGCATTTGTGAGATTCCAGGGGTACTCATTTTTAAATAACTTTGTTATTGTACAAGTAAAATATACTCAACATTAAAAATTTGGAAACATGTGTTTTTTTTCAAACAAATATCCTAAATCAATTCAAGGAGTTGAAGGAAAATATGACTAAAGAGATAAAGGATATTAAGGCAACACTAGGTGAGCATAAAGAAGAATTTGAAAGTTTGATCAGAAAAATAACAGAACTTATGTGAAGGAAAGACACAATGCAAGGGATTCACACTACATTAGAGGCATACAACAGCAGATTTGAAATGACAGAAGAACGAATAAGCAAATTAGAAGACAGAAGATCTGAACTTGAAAAGACAGAAGAACAGAGAAAAGACTGGAAAATTTTGAGTAGGGGCTCAGGGAATTGAATAATAGCCCAGTGCACACTAACATATGCATCAAGAAGGAGTAGAGAAGGGAATAGAGGCAGTAAGAATATTTGAGAAGATAATGTCCAAAAATATCCCAACTCTGATGCAAGACAAGGAAACCCACATCCAAGAAATAAAACACACCCCAAACAGAATATATCTAGATAGTCCTATTCCAAGACATATAGTTATCGCATTGACTAATAGATCTTGGGATACCTAGAAGTGAAATACATGGGTAGTCTACTAAATTTCTTCTGGAACTATATAAGCAGAAGTGTTCTAGGTTGAGTAAGAAAAACCCTAACTCAAATTACAAATGCAGAGGATCACCGTCCCTTAATCAATTCCCAGACTTGTGACAGTTTACAGACCCAGAACCCCTTGAATGAGAGGGCCAGGTCCTCTTGGGGAAGGATCTTGTTAAACTACCAAAAATTCATACTTTTAAACTTCCTCTCACCTTTCCGCAGGGAGACCTATGGCCTTCACCAGAGTGTGCATGGGGAAAAGGAAATGATAAGACATTTCATGGGTTATTAGACACTGGCTCAGAAGCAACTTTAATTCCAGGAGACCCAAAACATCACTGTGGTCCACCAGTCAGAGTAGGGGCTTATGGAGGTCAGGTGATTGATGGAGTTTTAGCTCAGGTCCATCTCACACTGTATTCATTGTGTCCTTGGGCCCTTTCTGTGGTTATTTCCCCAGTTTTAGAATGCAAAATTGGAATAGAGATACTCAGTAACTGGCAGAATCCCCACATTGGATCCCTGACTTGTGGCGTGAGGGCTATTATGGTTGGAAAGGCCAAGTGAAAGCCACTAGAACTGCCCCTACCCAGCAAAATAGTAAATCAAAGGCAATACCGGATTTCTGGAGGGATTGCAGAGATTAGAACCACCATCAAGGATTTGAAGGATGCAAGGGTGATGATCCCCACCACATACCAATACAGCGATCCTATTGACCTGAGCAGAACACAGAAGGATCTTGGAGAATGACAGTAGATTATTATAAACTTAACCAGGTGGTGACTCCAATTGCAGCTGCTGTCCCAGATGTAGTATCATTGCTTGAACAAATCAACACTTCCCCTGGTACCTGATATGGAGCTGTTGATCTGGCAAATGCTTTTTTATTCCAATTGCCATTAGTAAGGGCCACCAGAAACAGTTTGCTTTCAGCTGGCAAGGCCTGCAGTATACCTTCACTGTCCTGCCTCAGGGGTATATCAGCTCTCCAGCCCTATGTTATAATATTGTCCACAGGGACCTTGATCACCTCTCTCTCTCCCACAATACATCACACTGATCCATTTTATGGATGATATCATGTTGATAGGACCTACTGAGCAAGAAGTAGCAAAGACTCTATTTATTTGGTAAGGCATTGTGTGAGAGAGTATGGGAGATAATTTGAACAAAAATACAAGGTCATTCCACCTCAGTGAAATTTCTAGGTGT
>PVKH010025033.1:0-13494 GCA_004027955.1 Chaetophractus vellerosus | reverse complement strand
TCTAGGATTGAGGAAGGAAATTAATAAAATAGGAGAGAAAAAGCTTAAATCCTTTCTAAAGAGGCTTTCACACTCTCTTACAGCTCTAGTTCCCATAAACCACTATCAAACTCAATAAATGACTTCCCTTTTAGCGACAGAGAGAAGACTAGGGTCCATCAGATGGGAGTCATCTCCTCTGCCCCTCAGACAAAATCACCTGCGTCCAGAATCATCACCTCTTCAGACACGGTTTCAGTGAAAGAGCTGGTTCTCCTTGGCAGATGCCTCCACTTCTGATGTGTTCTACACCATTCCCTCTCTTTCCTCAGCTCTCCACTCCATTTTCCATCCTCACTCTATCCTTACCTTCAGCCTCACTCTCTTCTGTGACCCATACACATGTTTAAGTCTCTCCTCTATTAGAAAAATGAAACAAAAACCTTGACCTCTGCCCACTGTAGTATCTAGCCCTTCTCTCTTTTTCCCTTCTGCTAAGAGTACTCTACCTCATACACCCTTATGTTCCATGTGCTTCTTAACCTGCAAATCTTGATTTTTTTCCCCCATTCTTCTCTCCCAGAATTCCCCAATAATCACCCTGTTGTTAAAGGCACCAGATTTTTTTTTCATCCCTTATATTTCTAGGCCTTTCTGCAACCTTTGGCTCTTACCTTTTTGGTTTCCTGATACCACTTTCTCCTTGCTTTCTCCTACATCTTCAACTCTTTTTCTCTCTCTTTTTTTTTTTTTTGCCAGCTTATCTTCCACTAAGCTTTCCTTAAATTTGTATATTTTCCAAGCTTCCCTTCTTTGCCCTCATCTTATAATAATTTGCCTTAGATCCCTGGTGATTTCAATTTTTTTCCATTGCATCAACTACTGTGTATTTTAGGACAGAGAACTATGAACCCAGGCTGGGTTCAAAGCCCAGCTCTGCCACTTCCTGGAAATCAATACATCTTTCTATAACATCATCTTCCTCACCTCAGAAGCAGAAAACAATATTGTCAATATCCTCCAGCAAAGACTGCCAGCAATAGCCCTGTAATTAAACAAGTTGGGCTTATTACTCATTGTAGAGAGGGAGACTACAAAGTATGAGGGGATTATGAGGTGTCCTAGTGCAAGTGTATAGAAAGAAACTAATATAGGATTGGAGCTTTGGTGGGTGGGGAGATTTGGGAAAGAGTCTTAGGAAATGGACATTTGCTGTAAATTGGATGCTGTCAGAAATAGGGACAATTTTATGATGAGGTATCTTAATAAATCTTACCTATAGAGAGGGGAGACTAGAATAACGACACAGCTGTAATTAGTAAAGAAGTAGCAGTCATTCATTTTTGCTGAGAGGGTAGTATTTGGTATGAGTGACATAGTGACCTTCTTTCTATCTGGGCTTAAGCAAAATTATGAAATGGGCTTGTGTCGTCACATTTTATTGTTGCCTCAGAGTGACCTCACCTGAGGTTGGGATTCTGTGAGATTGTTTATATCTTATGGGAAAATAGCACAGCCCATCTGTGAGTGCCAGGTCAGCTTTTGGATGCTCAGGCTCCTTTGTTCTTTCTCAATATCTACCTCATGGTCATTTTTTAGTATGATACTGTATTCAATATACTCAATACAGTGTGTGGCAAGTGGAATGATCTTAATACGTGTTAGCTATTATTTTTATTATTAATGTAGCTCAGAACCATTTCCTGAATTTTACATCTATACATCCAATGTCTAGTATACATTTCTAGTTTTAGGTCTCACAGTTACCTTAACATATCCAACATTAAACTCACCATCTTCTCTTATATTCCTTTATCATCAATTACTCCCCCCTCCTCTAGGTCATTTCTGTTGTTAAATAAATATGTTCCAGTATCTCCCAACCTCAAAGATAAAACTTCTCTTGCACATATTCAGTTATAATACAATACAATACAATACAATACATTTTCCTGTAGACCATTTTTGACATTCCTTTGTTCTTGATGTCTCCACTTTCTCACCACCCTACTTAGTGACTCTTCAGCACATCATGATAGGAATTTTATGTCTGATACTCTACTTCAGTGATTCAGCCTTAACATCCAACTTGACAAACCCAGTGGTCGTGACTCTGTGTAGTATAGTGCTTTGGACCTAGTAAGTGTTCAATGTAGTTTTATCGAATGAATGAATAAATAGAAAGACACATGGACAAACAAGTAAATAAATAATCACAAGCTCTACAAAAATGAAGACCGGTGTTCAGATTTAAATGGGACGCACTTGACCTTCTGAAGTTATGTGCAAAAAGCTGGTTAATTAAGTCGAAATAAATGTCTGAGCGATTGTCTAAATTACTTCAATTTTCATTTGGGTTCTCTGCATCTACCCATTCACGTTTTTTGAGCACCTATCTTGTGCCAAAAACGATTCCAGGTTTTGGGATCCCACAGTGAACAGTACAAACAAGGCCTTACGTCTCGCTGGGCTGGTGCATATATTCTATTTGAAAAGGCAGTGAGGTGAAGGAATGGAGAGGAAAAAGATAACAAACAAGTATATAAATGTGGAGAGCCAAGCCATAGTCTTTCTGTTTAACTTGCACAGAATCGCAGTTTGTGTCATTGGGATTGCTCTGCAATGGAAAGCCAGCAGGGATTAAACTAGCGGGAAAGAACAAGACTCTCATGCGCTGGGTTTGGAGAAAACTAGGGAGAGACGAGGATGGGACAACTGCCAATGTTTTTGGTGTTTCAGATAACTATAAAGTACAGATGTTTCTCTGAAGTTTATCTGACTTCATCTAAACAATCTAAGTCTAGAAATCAGTTTGCAAATCTGCCACAGTAATTTCTCTGGCAACATTTCCAGTGTCTCCCTCTTCTTGTCTCTCTCATAGTATCTTGACGCTTTGACTTCCTTTATTTTACCCTCCCCCCCTTTCGAAAACAAAGAAACACAAAGGTGCAGTTAAAAGACATACTCAACTGAAATAAACTTCAAAGGGGTTTTGCGATGTTAATGAGAAGTTATTTAAAAATTTCCCTAATGCATGTTCTATGATCTGTCCAGATAAGTTGTTTTTGTATTGGGTGAAGATACCTCTGCCTTGAGCATTTGGATCAATCAAAGTAATGAATCAGGTACCCAATTCGAATGTCATTATAAATAAAAATTTCTTATTTAGAAAATTAGTACTCTGCAGAATTTTCAAGTTATCTCCTTGGTGAATACTGAATCCAAAACCTTTCTTTCACAATCAAGGACATCGGAACCCAGATAAAATTCTCAATCATGCATTACAAGCTAGGATCCTAATAAAATGAGTCTGTTTCCATATAAAGACTTATTTGATTATACTATTTCACTAGTTTATTTTTAGATGTTTATTTTATTTCATCCATTTTTGTAATTTTCATTTGGTCTAAATTCTTAAATGGTCTGTCCAATCTAGTAAGGATAATTTTTCATCAAATATTCAATTAGTCATAATCACAATAATATTTATTGACTGCATATGATATTTTTCTAGGTGCTATGCTAAGCATTTTAAATAATTATCACATTGAATCCCAACAGTAACTCTATGAGGTAAGTGTTATCATTTTTTGGGTTTTATAGATGGGGAACCTGTATTGTGCAAGTTTAAGGAGCTTGCCCAGGGTTACAAAGTTAGTAATTAACAGGGGCAAAACTCGAACTTACAATTACACCAGGGACTTAACTATCAAAGAAGAATTTCTTTGTCATCACTATGAGAACCTGCCATTCCAGAGGCCACATATACATAAATATTTTTTTAAATAGCATTGAATTATTTCCTAAAACATTTTGTCAAATTTTAATTCAATTCAATAATTATTGTTTTAGCCATCTGCTCTGTGTGTGCAAAAGGGGGCGGGGGGGAGAAGGAGCTACCAACATAAGTGAAACTGGGGTACCATGTTCACGTCCCTTCTTAGGCAAGGACTAGAAACTAAACCAGTAAGAGTGCTATGGTGGGATGCTCAGGCTTAGTCAGTTATCTTAACAGTGGGTAAAATAACTTCCATCTGTCTATATGTTTTTCTTTGGGGAGTGGGAAAAAATGAACGAAATTTCGTCTTTGCTTGTGAGAAGGGTCTCATTTAATGCTCCTGGACAATTTTTTTCCTCCTTTCCAAATTGGTTTCCAAACTCTTTTTAATTTGTTCGAATCTGTCTTTTTTTCCCCCCATATATTTCCGTGTTGTCCAATGTTACTTACCATTTTTTCACTAATGCATAATGTACAACTACACAAACAACCAGGGTCATCACCAGTACACTGTATCTACTTCCTTCTAAAGTATTTCTTTTTCATCTTTTAAACATTGTGAAATCCAGGGTAAGATAATGTTCTGGTCTAGAGGAGCTTCTGGCTTTTTTCCAGATAGAACTGTATTATTTCCAAACAAACTTATTTCTGGGTACAATGGATTAATGGAGTCAATCACTCCATTGCCATTTACTCAATGTCGACAATGGTAATTAGTAGCATTTACTACCTACCTACCTACCACTGTCAGAAAATAAGATAGGTACTTTACTTATCTCATTAATTCCTTACAACACCTCTATCTAAATATGATCTTCTTTTTATAGATGAGGAAACAAAGCCCATAAACACTACAAAAAGCTTACTCGCTAGTAAATGGTGAAACCTGCATTCAAACTCAGGACTGATGCTAAGACTCCTGTGTTTTCCAACAAGACAGTATAAAATTGCCCATAAAAATTCTGCTGCAGCAATTGCTATCAGCTTGATTATTTTTAACCATTGTTAATAGTCCTTTTATCATCAGCAAGTGACCAAACTGGAATTTGAAATCAGAGTGTGTTTGAGTCTAAAACTATAAACATGCAATAAGTGGATAGAATCAATGGGAGCTCCGCCTTTAAACAAAATCACAATAAACTTGAGGAAGGAGAGTATACATATTTAAAAATTGAAAATATAGTTTGCTAACAACATTTAAACAATCTGTAAATTAGCATGATGCAAATTAAGCTGTAAGTGCAGTGAACAAGAGCACAATAGACAAAAATTCATTTTGACGAAGAAATTCATTTTGTCACAGCCAGGTTGCGTCCAAAATATTCCTTTAACAAAATTAATTTGTGTTTCAAATCCTAGATATCCGCACTGGTTTTCTAAACCCTAATAAAATATAAGCACCGTAAAATTGGACCACAAAAAACACTAGTCATAGAATACAGGCTAAATCATGAATCTACCGACAGCTTTGCCAAATAGTTAATGCTGTAAAACGAATCAGAGATGTCCAGGAAAAAAGACTTTTTTTTTTTTTTTTCACCACTAGCCATTTCTGCTGCTTCCGCAAGGCAGAAGGATTTCTTAAAACTGTGGCTTTGAAACAAAATGTTTAACCCTTAACTCAAAAGTTCCATTTCTCTACAGTAAAACATAAACTTTACCACAAAAGACAGATGTTAAAACTATGTAGAAGGTGAGTAATTTGGAGGCAAATTGCACACAGACAAATGTTAGGAACATTTAAGAGCGTAGCATAGAAAGCAGAATCCATCTCTGCAATTTAGGAAATGAAATTTAGATGTATGCTTATTGAAATATTTAATTTTTATCTCCACCTGATTTCACCTCTTTTCAAACTAGTTCTCTTCCGTCTCTGATGGGCTACTCAGAAATCACTGATTCTCTTTCAAGGTCCCCCTGTTCCCCCTCCAAATCCAATCTAGAGCCCATCTCTCAGCTCTCTTGGACAGTAAAGAAGAAAGACATTTTCTGCCTAGTTTCTTTAGAGTGAAGTTGGATCTCACTCTCGGCTGACTCCCAGGACCTGAGGAGCAGTGCTTTGGGGAGGCCCCTCTCAGAAATATCCCCCTGTTAGCCTATTTAGTAACTACCAGTTGCTGCCTGCTTGCTCTTGGCCTTAGTTAAATAAAAAATTTTCCCTATCTTTACTGATTCTTTTTCTTTTCTTTGTAATTTTTCACATTTCCTGTACCACGTGCTGAGTTAAACTGTCCTTAACCTGAATGAAATGCTTCTTATTCTACTGTCACACTGTAACACAGGTAGTGCTGTGCCACAACCAATTAACATTTAAAATACACACGCACACCCGAACATCATTACATTAAATTTCTAAATGATGACAGTGACTATAAAATGGCATGCATTGGACATACAATTTTATTTAATATTATTTTAGAAAATTTTCTGACAGGGTGTATGAACATTATTTAATATACTACAATGTTTTTAAAAATAAATTTTCATTCAGGGGAAAATGCCCTTCTTGAGTTCTTTATTTGAGAATAACAATAGCAGATCACTTGAAAATTTTAAAGGCTAAAATAATTATATGTAACACAAGGTTGTCCTGTTTCCTTCCTTTAAAACCTTTGCAGGCTTTTCCAGTTAATCCTACCAAGTGAAATTTTATTCACACAAAACAACATCTAATGATAATGCATGATTGAATGAATGAAATAAGACTAGATACAGCATCAGTAACAAATATCTAGAAATGTGAGTTAGATATGTGAGAGAACAAAGTGTATATATGCCAGTTTGTAAAAACAGTGAAGTATCTCTAATTGATTTTTATTTAAAACAAATTGTCCTGATATTGTAAATGACATTCCAATTTTGCACATATGAAATTTATTCTTCTGCTTAGCAGTTAGGTAAAAAATATAAATCTATTTTTTACTAGCAATTAGCTCTTCAGTACATGAACAAATATTCCTTTGAACAATCTTAAACAGAAACATATATATTTGATGTGATTTGACTGAAATCTTGTTACATATAAAGTTCTTGAAATACTTATGATGTGTAGAAAATAAAATGACATGTTTTTGGAGAGATCACAATTTAAATATTTCCCAATAAGGTGCAACCAAAACTTTTTAATTCACTGTTGCAGAAACATCAGGAGGCTATTTATCACTTAGTTGGTTTCCTCAGTAAGTGCAACATTTTCTTATAAGTCACCTATGAAATAGTAAAATGGAGATTTTAACCTCCATGCCCACTCCCAACTTGTTTACAATCAGACTTACAAGTCTATGCCACAGGGACTAGTTCTTTCGATCTCATAACTTAAGCAGTTACTCAGTTAAAAAAAAAATCATAGAAACCCAACACATAAAAGTAAAACAAAAACAGCAACCAAAATAAAGAGTCATGTCTCTGATTTATATGAATGTACTGTAAGACCATTGAGGGAAACACTGGTCAAATCCAATACATCAATTTTCCCAAAAAAGGTGGTTATTGGTCTTATAAAGGAACTATTGCCTAAACTATGAACATAATAATAGAGATAACTATCATGCATCCATCATGACTAATATTTAACCCTTGTTTACTCACTCTTTCTAGTCTACAACCCTATGAGTTAGACAAATGGATTTATCTCCATTTTCCAGTTGAAGAAACCAAGATCATCGTCTTGGATTGAAGAGACTTGCTCAAACCATATAGCTGGTAAATGACAGAGGGCTTGTCTGAACCCTGGCCAATATACTTACCAATACTCTCTCCACATTCCATCTTACTACTGGTAGCACTTGGGCACTGTTTTCCTGGTAGCAAAGGATCAATAATGATTATGTGCAGTTGAACAAACAAGGAGAGGTGAAAAATTATATTGCTAGCTGTACTTCTGGTGTCTGCCATTTTAATTTCTCTTTCATCTTGTTATCTCAAAACTATATTGTTTCCTAACAAAACTTTTTTTAAAAAAAGACATTTTGTGAGTTTTTTAGTTTTTTTCCTGTTTGGCTAATGAAATGCCTAAACTACAATATATGACAATATCCTTTCAGGTATGTCAAAGCTCTATTTGAAAGTCATAATAGGTTAATTAGAATCTTTTATCATCTTTTAAAATAAATCAAAACTTATCCCACAACTTGCAAGTTAAACCACATCTGTAATCCTAGGTCATGTCTTAGTTTGCAAGCTCTGTTATAACAAGGTACCACAGACTAGTAGCTTTAAACAACAAATTCTTTACCTCATGGTCTGGAGAATAAAAGTCTGAAATCAAGGTGTCTGCAGGGATTTGCTTCCTCTGAAAGGGGAGAATCTGTTTCAATCCTCTCCCCTGACTTCTGGTGGGTGGCCGGAAATCTATAGCATTCTTTGGCTTGTGGCAGCTTGCTCAGTCTCTGCCTCTGTCACATGGCTGTCTCTCTCTGTGTGTATGTGTCTGTCTTTGTCTGAGTCACTCACTTTGTCCAAATTTCCTCCCCTTAAAGGACACCAGTCATATTGGATTAAGATTCACCCTTACACAGTTTAGCCTCATCTGAACTAATCACACCTTCAAAGATCCTATTTACAAATATGTTCCCATTCACAGGACCAGGGATTAGAACTTGAACATGTATTTTTTGGGACACATCCACCCCTAACAGTCAGCAGAGTCTTGGTGTCAAGTAGATACAGATGTCACAACCTCTGACTCTGGGAATTTATGTTGCATCAGAAGTTCCACTCCTTTCAAAAGAATACTCAACTCCCTGAACCCAAGAAAAAAGGGAGTTTTCAATTTTGATAATTAAATTCTTTGGGCTCTAAGATATGAGACCAAACACCAAGAAAAGCAAGGGTATTTTTTTTTCCAATAAAGGACAGTGAACATATTTCTAAGAAGAACCAAAGAGTAGATGAGACACTAAATTCTTGAGTGGTCCCTGGCCATCTTGGTAATCCTCCAAAACTATCTGGGTAGGTATAAATTCTTTTACTTAAGTTTAGCACCTGCTCAATAAAGCTTGAAGACTTCATCAGGTATTCCCACTCCAACACATTCAAATGCACACCTACATACTAAATTTTTTTCTGACAATCATGTATATAAGCTGTATAGGAAATAAATTTGGAAAATTTTGAGCTAGCAGAATCAAAAAGTAATTATTGGGCAGATGTTCTGTGGGAAGGTTTTTCAAGCTCATGCTTTGGCAATGCAATAGAAGTGATTATCACAGCACCTGGCATGAATTTGAAACTAAATAAATATATGCTAAGGTTTTAAGGACTAGAAAATAGGGACCAATAAGAAAGAAGAAATGCATATATATATTCTGCCCCAGTTTTCTTTCTCAGTGAGTAACACTGTCATCTACCCCAAAGATTAGGGGAAAAAACAAACAAAAAGCAGTGATACTCTAGCAAAATTCAAACTACATACATGTTTTATTTGGCTGACCCAGTTTTGAATAAAATTTTTGAATTAGCTGCGGATATTTAAAAGAGAAAATGAGAAAAATCTTAAATCTTACATACAAACTCATATTTCCATTTCTTTTGAAAAAACAAACATCTGGTCAATGTGGACCCAAATTCCCCCATATCAACAATGTGTCAGTGCAAGACATGGCCTGTCCCCTTTTGATGGTCACATGGTCTCCAGATTGCCAGGATCCTGCCCTGCCATTCTCCATCATTTCACCATCCACTTTATCCCTGTAGGTTTTTTAATTTTCCACCCTGGATCTAACCTGTTCAAAGGGCTTGAGTTCTGTCCTTAATTATCCCCTTTTTAAATATATGCCTCCAAACACACTTCTAATCCCCAATCACCTCTCTTTCTCCCTCTTTCTCTCTCTTTTCCACATTCACAGCCTTAGCTCCCACCACTGCTCCCGCTCCTGAATTGCTTCAGCCTCCACACCAGTGTCCTACATAACGCAGTCAGATGGCTCTTTCTGAGGCACAGATTGTCAAGCCACTTCCTGATAGGGGTTGACTTGTGTCCCCCAAAAAGATATGTTGAAACTCTAACCCCCAGCACCTGCAAATGTGACCTAATGTGGATTAGGATCCTTTCAGATGGACTTAGTTATGCAAATATGAGCTCATACAGCAGCAGGGTGGGCTCTGATCCAATGTGACTGATGTCATTCTAAGAAGGGGAGAGGAGGCACAGACAGACTGAGGGAGAAGGCCATGTACACATGGAGACAGATGCTGCAGTACTGCAAGCCGGGGAGAGCCAGGGATTGCCAGCTACCACCAGAAGCCAGGAGAGAGGCATGAAACAGACTCTGCTCTCCAGGTTTCAGAGGGAGCATGGCCTTCCCCAACCCTTGATTTCAGACTCTAGCTTCCAGAAGTGAGACGAGAAACCTCTGTTGTTTGAAGCTACCAGTTTTTGGTACTTTGTTTATGGCAGCCCTGGGAAAGGAAGACCCTTCCCTATTTAAAATAATTCCAGAATTTTCTAGAGGAAGTTCAGTGTTGTTAGCTTGATTAACAAAGCCCTGCAAGATCTGGTCTTCTCACGTGAAGACCTCTTTATCTACTCTAGCCTCTATATTTAATGGGATGACTCACAATTTTGCATTTGTTGTAATTGATATGGAAAATATTTAGAAGAAAGCGTGGTGCATAGTGAGTGCTGCATGTAGTTGTTTTACATAGAAATGATTTCAGATTATTATTTAACATTTACCCACAATAATTACTCTCTTCAGCTGAAAAGCAGATTTATTTTCTTCAAGTTCTGCATATCTGTAAACAGCCATCTCCCATTTTTTTTCTGGGGTGAGAGATACATTCATTTATACAAATGTTTAGGTGTATGTAACATCCTTAAAAGATATGAGTAAAACACTTAATAAATGACCCAAGATAGTATAAGAGCATTTTCCTATTTCTTCTTCCTTTTCATTCTTTTGCCTTTCTAATTTGAAATTGGGAAAGATGGGAAAGTTGAAAGCAATGTAGGAAAAGAGGTAGCAGCAAGGGTAGTTTGATTGATCTCTAGTAAGAAATTATCTTGAAGCAATTATACATATTATTTTATATATATTTATGCTTAGTGAGAACCCAGTCAACATGGTCATGAGAGAGTCCCTTAACTTCTGCAGAAACTCACATGTTGGGAATGCAGGCTCAAAACAAACAAACAACAAAAAAAATTAAATGCGCGAAGGAATTTTTTTTTATTCAGTTAAACCACAGATTGTGGATATACCTGTGTCAAATTGCTTCCACTACTGAGCAATGTTTTTACTTTAGGACACAAATAGCGTGGCTTAAGTGTCCTGTAATAAATTGCCTCTGTGAGATCAAACCAAGATCTCAGTTAATGCAAAATTTTTCAAGTTTGTTAGATGCTGGTAATTGTGCCACATGACAAAGTCCTGTAGTTTTCTGGTGACTAAGTGCTAAGCTACTTGAAAATCACAATAAATAGATTATTTTTAAATGATAATATATATTTTTTAATTGTCATTAAAATGGAGCTGTAGGAGCAGAAATATGTCTGGGGGAACTTGGCACAGAGTTCCAAGCCCTAAACCACCTTCCCTTTGATTCAGCGGTCATTTATCTGTGGTTCATGTGTTCTTGGAAGTCCACAGAAAAACTTTAAGGAAGTCAGACCATGAAAGCCTAAAACAGACCAAAAATTGGTGTGTATGTACCTTTGATTTTTTTTTTCTCTTTAGGAAGAGGATCTATCATTTTCATCATAACACAAATCTTACTATAATTCACTAATAAACACTGAAAGGAAAGTAACAACTGCCATTTGGATAATTTATTTAATAAGCTTACCCAGTGAGTCAGTTTTATCTTGGACAATTAGTCACTTTACACCAAAGGGCAAAGTGGCAGCCACATTTCGCTTGGCTGCTGCAAGAGCTGGCAATGCCCATCGCAGTTCAGCAGCTATAGCTCAGTTGCCTGCATATGGAGCTGAGCTCATAGCTGCGGTATCAAATGATTTCACAGTTAATAACTGCGACAACAGACACAATATTATCTAAATCGAAGATTCTATCTGCTTTTTCTCCCAACCGTTTGGGGGGTTTCAGACTGCAATAGAGGGAAGGATATCAATGAGAAAGAACAGAGGAAAGCTTGTTGGAGATCTTTAAATGTTGTATAGTGTTTTATGACCATTGACTTATAGGTCATTAATTTCTCCCGTTATAAACATATCTTCTATGGCAACAATTTTCCCTTCACAAATTTATATTTAAATAATATTAGGTGAGTTATATAAAATCTTTTAGGGGAAAAACCATTCTAATGATTCTAATTTCTGATACCCTTTCCTTTACCTTTGAAAAGTTCATTTAGTAAACTCTATACTAACTACATTAAAATTAGTTCGCATGTCCTGTGATTTTGAGGTAAGGGTTGGAGAGGGGTGGGGAGGGACATTTACATGGGGTATTTGCCTTCAAATTCTCACTTGATGAACATAATTTCTCCGTATGTTTGCTTCACTGATCGGAAAGGCTAGTAGTTAATGGCCTTTTATTGCAAACTTCCTTTAGGACTCCAGCAATTATGCACGGGCATGCTCCACGACCCCTCGCCACCTGCTTTGATCACAACTTTGCTCAGTGACACAAATCTAATAACCAAGAGTGGCATGAACTGAACCATCAAGACCCTGATTTATTCCTCAACCCACATCCTTGGCCAAATAGGGGTGTAATTAGCTATTATGCCAACTGCCAATATAACCTGACCTTGTGTTCAGGTTGGGGCAAAAACAAAGACAATGAAAAAGAAAAAAAAAAAAAAAGAGCAGGTGGGGGGTGGGGAGGGGCCGCATGCCTTTGTATGAATAAAAACCTGAAGACAGCAAGTGCCATAGGAATTTCAACCACTGAAGTTAGCCAGCACAGTAGCTTGGATGCAAACTATTTTTGCAACCAGCATTGTAGCTCTGTTTCGCATTAAATGAAGTTATTTAGTATAACAGAACTAAAAAGAGAAAAGCCCTATTTGGAATGAAGAATGTAAATGACAAGCAAGATTCTCCAGTACTGCTACAAAACGGTTTAATCTGAAATTATGAATATTCGATTGACATTAGGTCTTAACATAGAGCTGAGAAATGATCACCAACACTTTTTTTTTTCTTTTTTCAATCTTCACTAATGGATACAGACTTACAGAGCCTGTCAGTATCCCCAAGGGCAGAATAACACAGGCCAACTAAAGTTCCCATACCAGAAAGTTCTGTGTCAGGGCTCACAAAAACTGTAATACTTTACAGATCACCTGGGGATCTTGTTAAAACGCAGATTCTGATTCAGTGAGTCTGAGGTGGGACCAGTTTCTGCATTTTCAACAAGCTCCCAGGTGAAACCAACGCTGCTGGTTCCTGAACACACTTTGAGTAACAAGGGGCTCGGGAACTCAGAGGGTATGGCCATTTTGGCCTCATCATGGTCTCAATTCATGTCGTCATTTTTATAAAGTTGACTTTTTTTAAATTAATTTTTTATTTATTTTTTATATATCTATATACATTTTTAGGATACATTGACTACATAAATGTTACACAGAGATTGCAGGAGTACCCATATGCCACCCCCCCACCCCTCCCACAAACCCCCCACATGCACATCCCTCAGTGTGGCATAACGCCTCTGATAGATACACACATTTTGGGGCTTTGCCATCAGGCATAGATCACAGTTCAGGCTGTAGATGACCCTCTCTTCCTTACAGTTCCGAATGATACATGATCATACAAACTGGCCTAC
>PVKH010025031.1:0-13500 GCA_004027955.1 Chaetophractus vellerosus | reverse complement strand
AAAAAAAACATAGTGTGTTAGCAGCCCCATTTTACAGATGAGAAAAATTAAGTGACTTGGTTAGAGTCACATGGTTACCATGTAATAGGACCCTCAGCAAAGCATTGTCCAGCACACACGCAAATGCATTCGCATGCATATGAACATGTGTGCAAACATTTGCACGTGCCTCTGCACACTTACCAGTAGGCACATGGGCTCTATGTATAGTGACATGTGTACATGCAGAGAGAGTCCTTCCTATGTGTGGAGCATCTTGCTGCTTACAAAAGGCTTTCCCACACAGTTCTCCCTCCATCCCTCTTCTCCTACCCATGCTCACATGTGCACACTCAGATGCCCATCCTGGGCAGACCCTGGCCCTTGCTCTGGACCTGTGTTCTGTCCTTCAAGCAGCTGAACCAAATGGACCCTGAGATACCATCTCGATTCCCCCAGAACATTTCTCAGAATCGGATTACAAATCTGCTCTATGAAAGGTATCTACCAGGCAGGAGAAGGCACCTGCATTAATGGGGAGGAGGGATCAAGAGAGCAGCCTGAGAAATCAGGTGTCAAGCTGACCTTTTGGAGAGAGCCAAGTACTCATTCTTACTATCGATTCCTTTCCAGGAAGACAGAAGGCACTTTATCTCAGAGCTGTTGAGCTAAGGACAGGGCCAGCAACAAGGGGCAGCAAAGACAATAGTTTTCTATGCCATGAGAATACATGGGCAGAGTGCCCTACTGACCTATATCTTTTAAATATTTGTCACAGGTTTGAAATTCCACCATTTGAGATTTATTCCTTTAGGGTAAGCATTGCTTGCACAAGCTTTAGAAATGAAAATTCTTGTTTCATCCTACTCAGGAAATACTTTATGTCCCTTACATAGTAGTTCTCAATCTTAGTTGCTGAACTTTTTCAAAATACAGATTTCCAAGCTCCAGTCCCAGAGATTAGCATTCATTTATTTATGCTTTCTTTCAACAAATATGCATTGAACACCCACCTTCCATGTGTCAGATACTAATCTAGACACTAAGAACAAGGTTCGGGTCTGCTGTGAGCTTCTAGTCTAGTATTAGGGGATATAGACAGTAAATAAACGGATAAAGAAGCAACAAAATGCAAGAAAATGACAAATGACTTTAGTTCAGAAGCTAGAAGGTTTGCTCCCTCCTGGGGTATCTTCCAGCTGGCTGGCGATCTTTGGGGGTTCCTTGGTTTTTCTGTTAAATGGCAATGCACATTATGACATCTTCTCCTTTCTCTGCCAGGTTCCTGTGATTTCTGCCTTCTTCCTTCTCCCATGGCTTCTCGTTCTAAGTTCAGTTGCCTTAGCTTATAAGAATTTCAGCCACATTGGGTGAAGGCCCACATTCATTCAGTTTGGGCACACCTTAAGTAATAACATCTTCAAGGGTCCTATTTACAAGTGGGCTCACAATTCACAGGACCAAGGCTTGGACCTGAACATGCCTTTTGTGGGGGACATAATTCAATGTACAACAGTGACAAGAAAGTCTTCAGATGATGCAAAGAGAATGGGAGATGAGCTCAACTTGGTGGCCAAGGAAGGCTTCTCAGACAGCATGACACTAAAACAGAAGCCCGTCATGTGATGGTCGAGGGGAAGAGTGTTCAAGCAGGGGAACAGCCAGAACAAAGGCACAAAGGTCAGAAATGGCTTGGCCAAAGAGAAGGACAAGGTCAAAGAGAGGGACAGGAGCCAGATCATGTGGCCCATTGAGAGCCAGTCTAAGGAGTGTGCATTTTATTCTAAGAGCTATGGGAAGCCACTTTGGGAGGTGTTGTTAAGCAGAGGAATGACTTGCTCTGGCTTGTAGTTGTGGGGAGAATGGACTGGAGGAGGCAAGAGAGGAAGCCTGGTTACAGTGGCACTGCAGTGGCCCAGGCAGGGGGTAACAGTGGACTGGACTAGGATGAGAGAGGCAGAGGCTGAGAGAAGTAAACAGAAACCAGATGAGCTTTGAGTTAAAGCTGATGGCCTCGCTGATGGCTGGGATGTGGCAGTAAAGGAGAGAGAGGAACTAAGCATGATCTCTGAGTCTTAGGCGTGGACCACAGTGTGGACAGTGCTGGTGTTTGTTGAGATGAGAAGGATGGGGTACAGCAGTTTAAGGGAGAAAATCAAGAGTTCGCCTTTGGCCGTGTGAAGCTTGAGATGACTCTTAAACATTCACGTGGGGGAAAGGAGTAAACATTCAGAGGCAGGAGTCTGGAGTGATTTCTCCAGCTGGAGAAACAGATTCAGTAGCTATTGACAGAACAGGCATTTATTTAAAACTACTGGATTGGGCGAGACGCTGAGAAAGCATAAAGAAGAGAAGAGGGCCGGGGACCGAGTCCTGAGCCATCCTAACCTTTAGAGTGTGTCCAAAATTGGAGGAGCTAGCATAAAAAGACTCTCCAATGAGACAACAGGAGAAACAGGAGAGTGCGCTATTCCAGAAGCTAAGAGAAGGAGGGGTTTCAAATAGGAAGTTGTGATAAGGAAATCAAATGCTACTGAGAAGTCAGGGAGGTAAAAACAGATATGTTCACGTTAACATGAGCTCGTACTAGAGTAGGGTGTTCTCTAATCCAATAGGACCGTGTCCTCATTAGAAGAGGAGGGGAGACACAGGGAGAAGGCCACGTGAAGACGGAGGCAGAGATTGGAGTGACGCAGCTGTAAGCCAAGGAATGCCAAGGATTGTCAGCAAACACCAGAAGCAGGAAGAAGGCAGGAAAGGATTCCTTCCCACAGGTTTATAAGAACGTGACCCCGCTGACACCTTGAGGCTTCTAGCCTCAGAACTGTGAGGGGATACATTTCTGTTGTAAACCATATAGTTTGGGGTATTTTATTACAGCAGCCCCAAGGGACTAGAGAACCCCCATCCCAGCCCCCAAGCTAACAGGTACCTTCTCTGCGGAATGGATCAGTTACTCCATTGTGCCCCTCTGCCCCCCACAGGAAACCCCTGCATCACATCACTGGGTGCTTCCTGCCAATAAGACGTTCATGTGCTACTGCTCCCCTTCACGGCTGTTTTCCTCTCCAGTCTTCCCCTTCTTTCTAATCAAGGCCATTGCCTTTCCTCGGGATTCACTTCCTGCTGTTTGTGCTCCCAAGGTACCAGCAAGACCCTTGTCTTCTCTCCAGGCCTCTTGGCATCTTGGGCCAGTGGTTTGGAGATGGAGCCTCAGGCTGATACAGTCATTTACTTTCTCTAGAGTAATCCTGAACCCAGCAGGCAGATTCTCCTGCTCTATTAGAACCTGGAGCGGTTGTTATTTTACCTGTTTTTGCTTCACTTTTTTTTTTAACAGAGGAGGGCAAAGGTCTTTTCCATTTTTTCTCCTAAAATCAACCAAATAATATAATCAATTTGGCTGACGCAGGGCTGATCCAGAGCATCAGAGTGGGTATTTGCGGCTGATATGACGTGGGAATAAAGTGCTTGTGAAAACCAACTGATTAGTCCCAGCAGGCGGGAATGACTCTGCTTCCGTGTTCATCGATCTCTCCTAATCTCTGTCAGCACCTGTGTGCCCCATTGCCTATGCCACTCCTGGGCAGCACTGGGCCCTGGGAATGGCAATGGGTGGGCACTGGAGCCTCCAAGCTGTTGGGCCAAGGAGCTGTTTTCCACTCAAAGACAAGAGACAGGCCCAGTCAACAGTGGGTGCTGTCAGCAGCTGCCTCAGAGGAGAGATTTTAGGGGTTTAGAGGGGCTCCCAGATCCCCCAAATTCGTCCCCATCTGTTCCCTGATAAAGCCAACAAAGTGGGCCTTTATGCCTCAAGGGACCCAAGGCTTTGGGCCTGGGTGCTGTGCAAGAGCCCGTGAAATTATTTTTCAACCTGAAAAAAATATTAGGTCTAAATAAGAAAACTGCAAAATTAATTAAACTTCAATCAAATATTTGCAAAGTGCATCATTTTGTCAACTATTCAACCACAACTCAATGTAGTTAGGTAAGTAGGAATGAGATTTCAGATTTCAAGTGGGGTATAGTAAAGCTTGATGTGAGGGTGGCTGGGGCCATCCAAAATAAGAGAGAATCCAAGAACGGTCCTATGCTCCAGAGGAAAACACCGCGGCTTAAACGGAGCTCCCTCTGCCCCATCACCCTGCATCTAGGATCCCCAGGCCATGGGAGGCATGCCAAAGAAATTCATGCAGACTCTGCGAAGGAGCTGTGGGAGGAGGATGCACCAAAGATAAATTGCTCTTGTTTAATGATTTTCCTCATTTTACATTTAGACACATCCACCATGTCCAGGTTGGGGATGTATCTTGGAGGAACAGTCCTTCCACCTAAGGATTTGATAGCCAAAAGGAGGAAAAAATATATCTGAATATTTGCAATATGGACACAATCAGTGACGCATGCTCTGTGAGTGGCACAAATAGGATGGACAATTTGCTTTCCGTCACAGAGATCAGGAGGTGAGCCAAAGCTAGTCCAAACCCATTATACTAGGATAGGCAACCAGTGATGGCCAGGAGGATGCCAATCACGGTTTCCTGAGGAAGTTCGCAGCTCCGGGATGGTCCAGTGACTAGAAAAGTCTGTAACTGAAGCTGAATCTTCAGTATAACAAGCTGGCAGATATTAACATACATTTTGCTCCCTGGCCCTCACTTTCCAAGTCTTTTCTTCCCTTTTGTTTTTATTGAGATAATAATTCACATACCACGAAATTCACCCTTTTAAGTTTTTAGTATATTCTAATTCTAGAACATTTTCATTATCCCAGAAAGAAATCCCATGCCCATTGGCAATCACTCCACAGACCACCCTCCCCCTGGCTCCTGGGAACCACTAATCTACTTTGTGTCTCTATTGATTTATGTTTTCTGGACATTTCATAAAAATGGAATCCTACAATATGTGTTCTTTTGTGCCTGCTTCTTTCACTTACCATAACATTTTTCAACGTTCCTCCATGTCAAAGCATGTATCGGTACTTCATTTCTCTTTTGTCGCCAAATAATATTTCTTTGTATGGATATACCACACTTTACCCATTCATCAATTGATAGACATTTGGGTTGTTTCCCCTCTTGACTGTGATGAATAATGCTGCTATGAGCATTTATGTACAGCTTTGGGTATGGATATGTTTTCAATTCTCTTGGCTATATGCCTAGGAGGAGAAGTTCAGGGTCATATGGTAACTCTCTGTTTCACTTTTGTAGAGCTGCCAAACTGTTCTCCAAAATGGCCACATCATTTTATAATCCCACCAGCAATGTAGGAGAGTCCTAATTTCTCCACATCCTGGCCTATACTTGCTTTTATCTGCTTTTTGATTCTAGTCAACCTAGCAGGTGGGAAGTGGTATCTCACGGTGGTTTTAATTTGCATTTCCCAGATGACTAATGATGTTGAGCATCTTTTCTTGTGTATATTTTCCATTTGCATATCTTCCTGGGAGAAATGTCTTTTAGATCCATTGTCCATTTTTATAATTGGGTTATCTGTCCTTTTATTGTTGAGTTGTAAGAGTTGTTCATATATTCTGGATTCAAGTCCTTTATCAGATATATAATTTGTAAACATTTTCTCTCATTCTGTGGATTGTCTTTTCACTATGATGGTATTCTTTGACACACAAAAGATTTTAATTTTGATAAAGTTCAATTTATTTTTTTGTTATTGCTTGTGCTTTTGGTGGTATATTTAAGAAACCATTGCCTGATACAAGGTCTTGAAGATTTACTCATATTTTTTTTCTGGAAATTTTATAGCTTTAGTTCTTTGATTCATTTTGAGTTAATTTTTGTATATGGTATGAGGTAGGGATTTAACTTCATTCTTTTGCATATGGATATCCAGTTTTCTTGGCACCATATGCTGAAAAGACTATTCTTTCCCCCACTGATTTGTCTTGTCACTCTTGTTGGGAAAAAAATCAAATGACCATAAATGTAAGGATTTATTTCTGGACTCTATTTTATTTCATTGTTCTATATGTCTGTCCTTATGCTAGTAACACAGTGTGTTGATTACTTTAGCTTTGCAGTAAGTTTTGAAATAAAAAAGTGTGAGTCCTCCAACTTGTTCTTTTTTCAAGACTATTTTGGCTATTCAGGATTCCTTACATTTCCACAAAAAATTTTTACATGTTGGCTTTTTCATCTTCTGGAGTAGTTCTTCAGGTTAAAATTCTAGCAATGGGATTCCTGTGTCAAAGAGAATATATATGTTTATGACTTTGGTTTGCTTCCTGAAAGGTTCAATCTATTTAAAAGACTGCCAGGAAAGTACAAAAGAAAGTTTCAGGGATTGTTGTCAATATTAGCTATTTTCATTTTTTAAAGTTTCATTTAATGCACAAAAATTATTTTTAAATTTGCATTTATTTGATTTCTGTTTGAACATTTTTCTCTACTCTTGTTTACTAGTGTGTCTTCTATGAATTATATTTATGTTCTTAGATTACTATTGGGACTTGATGTTTTTATCAATTAGTGTGATAATTTTAAATAATAAAGATACTAACTCTTTGTCCTAGTCGCTACAAATGTTTTTCCAATCTCTTCCTTGACTTTTTTTTTTTCAAACATACAGAAATGTTTTGTTCTTATATATTGTCAAGTATATCACTCTTCCTTTGAGGGTTTCTATATTGCATCTAAGCTTAGAAAAATCATTTTCATCTCCCTCTCCTGAGGCTTAATAAATGGTCAATTTAATTTTCTTCTAAATTTTCTCAAGGTTTAAAAACAATTATCTGTGTAACATATGGAGCTTTTTATATTGGTATATAGTGGGGTATAAGACCCTGAAAGGGACATTTTTCAATATGATACCTATTCTATGAAGGCACTTAAGGATTAAACCTCAATACATCTTAATGTGATGACATGTTACTTTTGTGATCAGTTTCACCCCTTCCAGGTACCAAGTGTGCATTTTAATGGGACTCTTCAATAATGGCTTCATCCCAACTGTTAGCCCAATGGAGGGATTTGCAGGCCCTCTGGCAGGCTGATGGGATGGGTGGTCAGGGCCCCATTCAGAGTCAGGGGCTGCTTCCCATCACCCTGAGTCTAGTCCACTAGCCCACATCTTCAGCATTCCCTTTCCTACCCCTCCCCAACGGTAGTGGATTCCCAGCCAGCCACTGCTTCTTCCCAGGGAACAGGGAGTTGCTTCCGCTGTGCCCAGCCCTAATTCACACTGGGAACCGTGGTTTCCAGGATTGCCATCTGGCAAATGGACCCACAGGACTGGCAGGAAGTTTCCTGGCCTGTTTGGCTCCATGCTAGCCCTTCACTCAGCCCCTTTTCCTGATTATGACAGAAGCAGATAATAATTCTCCTCCCTTGTTAATCCAGCGAGGTCATCCTTTGCAATTTGGTGATTGATTACATCCTTCCTCGACTCTTTGTCAAGATACAGGCAAATGAGTGAATGCTCTAAAAAGGAAAAAGCCTGTCCCACAGACAGACGCCTCTTTTGAATGAGGAGGGAACTGGCAGTCGCCCCTCATTTTTCATGGATTCACTGGGGCTGAGCCATCCGACAGAAAATCTACTTGGAAACCCCAGCGTGTGGAAGCAGAGACAGCAGTTCACTGAGCCAAAGTCCCTGCCACCCAGATCCCAGCCACTATGAGCAGGCCACGGCTGATCCCACATCTCTTCCCCAGGTGTGCGTGTGAGGGGGCATGAGGGTGGGGGGTGGGAGAGGCAGACCCCTCCATCTAAATGAGGCAGGCTCTCCTCAGGGTCTGTCAGAACACTCAGTGTTTAGTTAAAAACTCTCTCCAAAAGAAAGAGTGTTAAGGCAGAGAGCTTGAAGTGGATCCCGAGTAATTAAGTGTATAAATTAATTCTTCCCCTAAGAAATGTTCTTCTCCTATTATTAGATTTGGCTCTCAGAGGAGCTACATCCAAGTAGTGGGTTTCCAGTTGTGTGTGTGTGTGTGTGTGTGTGTGCACGCACACACATTCTGGGCTTTGCTGCCTGAAGCCTGCAATTAAAACAAGTGACATGGATGTGTCTTTAAAAGAGAGATCTGTGGAAAACAAACGGATTGTCTGTCAGGGGAAGAAAAGAAATGAAATATGGCTGCCTCAGCCCACTGAATGGATGAATAGGAAAGTACTTGTCCATCCAAGTACCCAAAGGGATAAAACCCAATGATAGCCTTCTCAACTGCTTAGCGCATAATGCATGTGCTGTTTTGATGCTGGTAATGTGTTTTTTACTTCTTCTTATCTAGAAGGAATGAATCAAATATGAGGAGAGTTGGAACATGATTTTCAACCCATTGCTTTTGATTAAGTGCCCCAACAGGCAGGTCCCGGGACTTGCAGTAATACTAATGGGGCATAAAGTGCTATAAAAAGGATGGGGCCCTACTTTTGTCCAAATGCCATTATCCTGGAATCAGAGACCCTGGGTGTAATATGTCCACGGTTAACCTTTTTTTCCTGACAGGAAATTTTCTCCATCCGCTCACACCATCAATTATGCTGCATTTGGCCAGAATGGTGAGTGATTACTTTATTTCAAAAGAAAGAGGCACATGTGCCAGGCTCCCAGACACTGAACAGCGCTGAGGGGGCTGGCCAAGGGGAGGGGGCTGGCCAGGAGATGGTGGCAAGTCTGCTGGCCAGTAAGGTCTGGAGAAAATCATCCTTTTGTTTTCGGCAGGTTTTCCCATTTGCTTGCTCATTTGCTTGTTTTGGAAGACGAAAGATTGAGTAACTAAAAATATAATGATGATTCTTTTGATCCTCAAAATAATGAGCTGATTGAGACTTTGGCTCTTTTCTTCCCACAGGAAGGCTAATTTGGCCACTGTCCCCAGGGAACCAGGCCCGCGGCTCTTGTCCCAGCTCAGCCCCAAGCGTGCCTCTCCCGCAGAGCTCCCCGAGCTGCCACTGCACCACTCCAAACTTTGTGATACATTTTTTTTTTTTGCAAACAGCAAGTTGCAGATTGTCCAACTGTTCTGTCATTTATTGTAAACGGCTGCAAAAAGAAAAAAAAATTGAAAAAGGAAAAGAAAAAAATTCCACGAAGCTATAACACAGTCCTGAGTGTAAATCAAACATTCCCTGTCATGTTGATAGCTTGTGTTAGTCTAATGTATTTTATATTACTCAAAAGCTTTGAAACCCTGCAGCTTTCTTCATATAGGCCATTATGCGGTTATCATTAAATTGTCTTGCAAAGAACATTATCGGTAATTATAGCAGACACTAAAATCAAATGATCAGAGTGGGACCTTTAACACCAAGAGGAACCATTAGAAGTTAATCAAATAAAAGGATGAGAATAATTATGTTAGGATTAAGCAGTAATATGCCAGAAGTTATATACTTTGCTGACTATATATCTTTACTCCCAGCTTCCTGAATTTCCTTTTCGTTGATGTGTTTTTATATAATACTTTGGCACAGAATGTAAACGACAATATTTTTGTCATGGCACAATCGGGCTCGAAGGTTCATAGGCGGTTCATATCTAAATGCCATCAGAAGCACGGAGGTAATGATGAAGATAAAAATAATAGTAATAAAAAAAAGTGCAAAGCTGGAAAAAAAATCCATCGGTCAATGAAGCGTGGCAAAATGATAAAAATGGTTGCAACAGGCACAGGTGCAAGGAAAGTCGTAATTGGCCGGTTGCTCTGTCTGGGAGCATGAGGATTTCTCCTGCAGAGTCGCTGCAAACCGATGCGCTCCGAAGACTCACCCTGCATGTTTGTGCCTGGCAGGAGAAGCCAGCATTTCACAGGCTCCGAAGGTGCTCCTGCTGGAGCTGACATGTGGGGCCATTGATGGATTGAGGACACTCCCTGAGGCTGAGCACTGCCAGTGGAGGTTCCAGATAAGGGGGCTACTCCAGTCGCTGCCCCCCAACTTCTGGACCCTTGCAGATGTCCACTTCTGCTTTGGAATAGGGCTGGCACCCAGAAGGGAAAAGTATGCCTTCCTCAAGGTGTGGCCCAGTTTAGTCTCCAGATTAAACCCGAGTCACGGGGAAAAACAGAATGCCACTGTGAGAAGCTGGGAGAACCAAGAGATTTTCTATCGTATGCCCTTTAAACTAATCAAAATCTCCCCTTCAATTTCCCACACCTTTTCTTATAACAAAGACTAGTTCATTATCATAGGTTTGTGTTTATATCCTGCTTTGTGCTGGGGACTGGGATATAGTGATGGACATGTTATCATTATTAGTAACAAGATTTGCTGCTTAAAATGCTGCTACTATGGCATATAAATAACAAAGTAATTCAATATTAGAGCCCAGCCTTGCATTTCTATATTTTCCATGGCTCTACATTTCAGAGGTTTTGTGATATTTTAAAGTGAGGGCATCTCTCCATTTCACAGAGGTCAAAACTGAGGCCCATCTGAGTGGTAGATAGAGTTGGGGTTTCAGAGCAGGCCACCTTTGAGGGTCCAGAACAGTTCATCTACCACTCCCACAGTGCCCCTCCTGGGGGGGGGGCATCAGTTCCCATTGTTCTCTTTCCCTGGACTAACATTGTGTCCCCAGACAGCTCACAGGGTGATTTTGAGGAGGGAAGACGCTCATGGGGATGGAAGGGCTTTGAAAAGCAAAAAGTAGGCTTAGAGGGCACAATTTGGGCTGCTTTCCCCCTGGTGAGAATGATATTTATTTCCCCTGGGGAAAGAAGGCAGAACACATTCCTAAGTGATAAAGCAAAGAGGTGAACCTTGGTTGATGAGTGGCTGGTATACCCTGAACAAGGTGAGTTTGACCTCAAGATATGTCAATCATCTCTGCTTGGCCAATGAGCTGTAAACCAGAGGCTCCCAGACCGCAAACAGGAGCGTGGTGGCTGATTCAAATGGGGAGAGAGTTTGAAGCAGGAGGAGAAGGCTATCTGTCAGAGCTGGTAAAGGCCCCAGATCATGTAGACAGGTCCTGGGGAAGATGGCACCCTCCATGAAGGCCACATCTTCCCCAATGAGACCAGGGTCAGATATCAACCTAGGACCACAGGGCTAAGAAGTCAACCTTCACCTACTGATAGAACCAGAACTGACAACAAGCCTGTCAATACACTTTAAAAATAAACAAACAAAACAGCTAAGTAGTCTAAGGAAGAGGTCTTAGTTCAAGAGTCATAGTTTGGGGTCCAAGGGCAGAGTTTCTGCGGGATCAGATGTGCTTTCTTTATTGAGGGGCTAGCCTGGGAACTCATGCTAAATTAGGCAGAAGTGTCCAGAAGGGGCTGAGAATCCCCCAGCCCTAGCAGCTATTCCAACCCAACTCAACTGCCAGTCTCAATCTGAATATCTGGTCTGACATCTAATCTACTCAGAATTGGGGCAGCAGATCTACAAGGCAAGAACCAGACTTCACAGGACCATTAGAAGAAGTGGTCAGAGAGGACGCAATGAAAAAGGCTGGCCTGGCCCCACTGAACATCTCAAGACGGTGGAGGGAAAACTTCAGTAGGACATGCCTAAAATGGGGGAGAGGGTATTGATTTGTTGTTTGCTTATTTCTGTTTTTATTTTGTTTTGTTTTTACAATGACTATCAGTTAAATCCCAATTTTTGTGTTAAGGAGGATGCAAGGATAGTGACTAGGGAAATGGCAAACAGTTCTTGAAAGAGAACCCCAGAGAAGTAGTTAGGTGAAGCCCACAGTCTGGTACAATTGGGGCTTGGGAACAAATAAGTCAGATTCCTGGAACCTATGGGACAAAAGAAATTCCCACCTTGGAATTTACCTGGGAAGAACCATTGTTTTCTCCTTCCCCACTCTGTTATTGAGGTCCTGTAACTTAAACTAGAGAAGGAGGTGGTACAGATCAACCATAGTATCTTACAAAGGTCAATAAATGTTTGCTGATTGAATGATCTGGGTATGCCCTGAGACATTATGGGAGAAAAATCTCAACTTCCATAAAACCATTTGGAAGTTTTCCTTCTGGTTGGGAGATGGGTGAATACAGTTGATATTCTCTCTATAAACACACTTTTACACTCTAAACTGTATTTTACAAAATGCTTCTAATCCATTATTTCATCTGAGGCTAACAATCTATCCATGTTAGATAGATGAAGCAATAAAATTTTTATCCCACTTCATAAATGAAGAAACTAAACTTAGAGAGGTAGGAGTCTTCCCCAAGGTTACACAGCTAGTTGGAGACAACAGGGACAGTCAATTCAGCTCTTATGACCTGCCTCTGATGGCCATAGCTCTGTTAGTGTGCAAGTTGTTTGTGCCAGGGACATGCCTTGGTGACAGTCCAAACAGGGACTAGCTTTGGGGAATGTCATGAGTTTTTGGAGTCTTATGAAGAAAGAGAGCAGCACGTGCCTCAAGCCTGGACCCTGATAATGAATTCATATACATAGATGCATTTGCCCTTGACAGCTGACCGTGGAGGGAAATATCAGGAGACGTTTGAATAGCAGGAGACATTCAGCATTCCACACGCCTCTGGCTCTTTCCCAGTGAAGCAACTTGTAAGCCTGGTTAAGCAGTGAACATGTTACCCCTCCTTGCGCTATTTTCAAGGCCACAGCCAAGAATGAGGTTTGGAATAACTGCCCTGTTATTCGGAAGGCTTAGGGACAAGCAAGGTCTCTAGCAAATGTGGTCAAGCAGTGTCATCCATGAGGGTAGGGAAGGAGCCAGAAGGTATCCTTTCATCGCCCCCCTCCCCCACCCTCTTCTATTGAGCTTTTAAATTAGCTCTGAAAACCCAGGTGTCAGCCATCCCCCTGGAAAACCCAGACGCCAAGAAGAAATGAATGCCTAAATCACCCTGTCTCTCCAAAGGTAGAGTCTTGCCTAATCACACGTCAAATCATATTTTTTCTTCTCCAGATGGATGTCTTCTTTTAAAGTCTGACGGTCACAGAGACAAAGGTATTGCCTCAGCCTTAAGTAACTATTGAAGTTTTACCCCGATAGATTATTTGCTAGGAGTAACTAACGTAAAAAATGCCCTTTCAGACAACAGCTTTGCTTCCTCTCATTTTTTTAAAGGGTAATATTTGGTTTCATCTTGCAACTCCTTGGGAAAATTTAGCACTGAGTCAGAAAGGTTGGCCAACAAGTAGCACTTCATAAATTGCTGGAGCCCTAATCAATACATATTGTCATCCACTCCAGTCCTTCGGGCAGATTTCTCTCTGCCCTGAGTCGTTGGTGTATTTTATGAGGTTGTTACAGGCAGGGCTTGCATGGCCTGGGCCTAATGAACCTGTCACCGCTGCTATTGATTGACATGCCAGTGTAAGTGAGACAGGCGATTCCGATTGACTTCCTAATTACTGCTGCTGGGCTGCCTCGCCAACTGCTCGGGCCAGAGGTTAATAGTTTTGATGTTCAGCTGCTCCTAGCTGCGGAGGCTGGAGTGAAGCTGGCTCCCGAGAAGTCAATACCTGAATCAAGTTCTCAAGGCTACTGCCGTGCCTGATCAATTAAGGCCCTGGTGTTCCTCCTGGTGGCGGCTGACAAGAGGCTGACGAGTGGAGGACTGCAAAA
>PVKH010025030.1:0-13500 GCA_004027955.1 Chaetophractus vellerosus | reverse complement strand
ACTTATTTAATGAATTATAAATTACGTGTTTCCTGTAATTGAGACTACAGTCTCCCAGTCTATGACTTCTTAATTTCAATTCCTTACCCTGGATTTGGGGTTGAATGAATATTCTCCCTCCCCCAGTGGTGCCTCCTTGCGGGGTTTGAAATTGGAGTGAGCCTCATTATTTTCCTACACTTGGGAAAGTGGCAGGTCAGGGGAGAGATGCTTCTTCAACAATGAAATGCTTGCAGCAGTAATAGTGAAACAGCCAGCACCTGCTGGTCTCCTAATCTATGCCAGACACTGTGCTTTCCAGATTGGCTTTTCTTTCTCTTTTCTTTCCTTTCATTCTTAGAACAAGTTTCTAAGAGACAGGTTTTATTAACCCCCATTTCACAGATTCATATCCCCATTTTGTATTCAGAGAGTATAAGTAATGTGACCAAGGTCACAGTGTCAAGACTTGAACTGGAGTCTGGCTGTGTCCGAAGCCTATGCTCTTAACCACTCCTCAGAAGTTCCTCTGGAAGATTCTGATGTAACTCACCCCAATAACTTGGCTGAGGTTCTCTTATTAAAAGTGTGAATGTTGAGTTGGATGAATCCTCGAACTGTTTCTTTCTTCAAATGTGAGCTGGGTGTGACCTTTGGATGAAGTGGAAAATGCAGGGAACAATACCAATTCTTAATGTGAGGGGTGTGTTGGCTATTGAAATGGCTAAGATTTAATTTTGTGATTCAGCCTGCTAGGGGGAGGAAACCAAGCCTGAAGATTTGATTTTTTTTTTAACTAAATTGCTGTAATTTAGAAGTACATTTTAAAAATTTTATAAGTAAGCAAGAACAAAGTCCAAAGCAAACTATACACATCTGACTCAGAATCTATAGCTAATTCATGATTGTGCTGAAAGACCCAAAACTGCTGGGAACATAATTTAGTATTTTTCCATTTTAATTTAAAGTTTTTGTGACTTTCAAGAGTTCTGACCAACTGACCTGAGTGTGAAAAACATTACTCAGTAATATTTGTTTCCATGGTCCTGGGTTGTGAAGCAGGATAAAAAATTGAGCTGGTTGTATATTCAAGCACTTGGCAGACGTGAAATCTTCCTGCAAGTGTAACTTTTCTCCTCTTATTCCATGGTTCTAAGGATGTGGTTCCATTTGGAGTGTGGTATCTGGAGAAAAAGGGGACACAAAAGTACAGTGGAGGTAGAAAAACAAAACCAGGGCTGCCTGTTTCCTTTAGCAAATGCTGCCAGCATCAGGTGGAACCTGCTTATGGTAACCTGACTCTGGTTTCTCTTTCCTGAATCTGGCCAAAATTTTTTTTTTTTTTTAGGAGGTACCAGGGATTGGACCTGGAACCTCGTATGTGGGAAGCAGGCACTCAACCACTGAGCTACACCTGCTCCCTGGCCTAATTTTAATAACTTCATTTTCAACTTGAGATTTGATAACTTTTATCACTAACACTTAGTTTTTCTTATCCTTATGTTTTAATAGGATAGGGAATCAATTTGTAGGTAGACTTTTTTGAGCAGTTTAAGTCTAGAAAGATTTAGCACCAAATTATAAACAGTGACAGTTTAATAGTGTGCATGGAAGTGCCTCAGGAGCCAGCATGTGGGAGTTTGGCAGTTAGAAAGCCCCATGGCTTCAGTTTTTCCAGATTGTGTATCCTTCCATCAAGTAGTAATTTCTTCGTCTTAAAAAACTCTTTTCTAGAACAAGGGAAAAGTTCATTTGAGTTTTAAATTGGTGAATTCAAACTTCATTTAAGTTTTGAGTATTTTTTTCTCTTTAACAAGGCCAAGAAAATGGTCTCAGGTCCTTGTTGGACCAGCCAGTTCTTCTTTTGATGGCCACAAACCAAATATGAGCACCAAATAATGGCGTGGTTCTGGCATGACTGATGTTTTGTGAGGAAAATGCCATTATTAGGGTGACTATATTTTCCAAATAAAAAATGTAGAACTTTTATTGAGAGGACAGAGGGGCAGAATATTTGAAATTATTGGTCACAGTCTAAAGGAAAAAGAATATAAGTGAACCAGTGTTGTTGTTAGGGAAATCAGGAACCTCGAAATGAATGGCTTGATAGTGGCAGCAGAGAACCATTAGAAGTTAACACATTAGATGCCTACAATGGAATCCAGTGAATGTTTTTCTCAGAGGTTTTGTTTTTCTATATTTTTATCAAGCATGTAGGAGCTACCATGCTTTGGCAGTATGAAGGCAATGAAATAGATGTATTTTAAGCACCAGGGTAGCTCAGCTAAATAAGGGTTGCCCCTTCCCAAGGAATCACCTTGAAGGCCCGTCCCCATTTTTCATTCATGTTGCCATTATTCAGAATATCTACACCCCTTGGGCTTGGATTGAGATTCTAGAAACAGTCCATTCAAGAACCTGCTAATGCTTGTTTGGGTCAATCATGGTATGTTACTATGAGGGATTGATTTTATTGCGGGTTTTTGTAAACAGGTGGGGTTGGTCGTTTCAAAGAGGTGTTCTGGAAATGTGTTAAGCAAAGGTGAAATTTTAAGTTCTGTTTGCAGTGCAAACTGGAATACAAACTTGGCCATTGCCTCACAATCACAGCCATGACCACTGCTTTCCTGCAGTTGTGATGGGCAATTCAGACGCACCCACGAACCATTAATGTACCTTTGTGCAAATTGGAAAAGGGTGCCCTTCCACGTGGACTCAGCCCTGAGGGCTCAAAGCCTATGCCAGAGGGAAGATTGGAATTTAGTCCCATCCTCCCCTACCTTGGCCAGGTGCCCATTTACAGGGTGCAACATGCCCAATCATATATGATACCCCTGCATGGTACCATGTGGAGGAGAATCTGAAGAGCTTCTGAAGCAGAATGTTACAATGGTTTTTCTCTTGGATTCATGTATTATGCACCCACCACAGTGAATTTCAGTGGCCTAAAGTAGAAAGAAATTAAATTGGTCCAGCATGAATGCTTCTCTAGGTGAATGTAAAATAATGATTTGGTAACTTTATGAGCTTGCAAATTTTTGAGTCGGATGGCCTATCTTCTGTAACTTTATCCAGGCCTTTATTTTATGGATAAAGTCGCCAAGGCCCAGACAGGCGATGTGACTCAACCAGATTCACATAGCTAATGATGGAAGATACAGAACTAGAATCTGGGTCTCTGTAGACTCTGTCTCCTCATCTCTAAAGTGGAATAGAAAGATGTATTTCTGGAAGAGCCTGCCCCAGATGCCCTTAAGGTACCCAGGATGCATAGATTCCTAAGATAGCACCTGTCCTGGAAAAGTTCGTGGAGGGAGAGTGGAGGCAGACATTCCTGTGCTGTCTCTCATTTATTCCACCATCTGTAAATGACCTTGGTCACTGCCTCTTACCAGGTTTAACCCACACTCCCTGATCCATTCTTATTTTCACAGCTTTCCCTGTCTTCAATCAGTTTTTAAAGAAGCTAGTTCATCTTGTTGCAATAACATTATACATTCTCTAAGTACTGAGAGATGCCCTTTTTAAAAAAAAAAAAAAATTTTATTAAAGAGGTTGTGAACTTGCAAAAAAATCATGCACATCAGTGGAATTCCCATACAACACCTCTCCACCAACACACTACATTATTGTGGAGCATTTGTTGCAGATTATGAGATAATATCATCAGACTATTACCACTAACTATGGTCTATAGTATACATTTGGTGTATTTTTCCATACCCCCTTATTATTTACATAATATATCTTTGGCACTGATGTAAGAATATTACAGTATTGCTGTTGACTATAGTCCATAGGTTACATTCATTGTATTTTCCCATGCTTCTCCACATTCTTACCACCTTGCAATAGTGATGTACATATGTTCTAGTTCATAGAAGAACATTCTTGTATTTGTACCATTAATCACAATACACATCCACCTCTGGGTTCACTATGTTTTTCAGTCCCTAGCTCATTCTCTAGCTTTCTTTCAATTGAAATTTGCATCCCTAGATTACCCTTTTCAGCCACAATCCCATTTATAAATCATCTTCATTAGTTCTACTGACTATAATGTGTTACCATCTACTCTATCCATTTCCATACCTTTACAGTGAAGCATCAGTGCACCTTCTCAGCCCTCGTCTTATCTTCTAATAACCTATACTCTAGGTTTTAACTCCATGTGTTTATTCTTTGTATTTAGTTCATATTAGTGAGACCATGCAATATTTATCCTTTTGTGTTTAGCTTATTTCACTTAGCATAATGTCTTCAAGGTTCATCCTTGTTATCATATGCATCCCAATTTCATTTCTTCTTATAGAAGCATAGTATTCTATCATATGTATATACCACATTTTAGTTATCCATTCATTGGTTGATGGACACTTGGGTTGTTTCCATCTTTTGGTAATTGTGAATAATGCCTCTAAGAACATTGGTGTGCAAATGTCTGTTCACGGTCTTCGGTTCTTCTGGATATATTCCTGTTAGAGGAATTGCTGGATCATATGGCAGTTCTATATTTAGCTTCCTGAGGAACCGCCAAACTGTCTTCCACAGAGGCTGCACCATTTTACATTCCCACCAACAGTGAAGGAGTGTTCCTATTTCTTCACATCCTCTCCAGCACTTATTGTTTTCTGTTTTTTTTTTAATAATGGCTGTTCTCTGTGGTATGAGATGATATGTCATTGTTGTTTTGGTTTGCATTTCCCTAATAGCTAGTGATGTTAAACATTTTTATTATGGGATTCCAGGCCAAATGTGAGACACAAAACTCAGCGGGAAGGGCCAGACCAGAACCAGGAAGAGCTGGTTTCAGCTTGGGTGCCAGTAATCAAGCCAAGAATCCCAGGTTCATAAAACACTAGCGCCGGAAGGGCCTTAGAGACCATCAGGTCCAACCCTTCAGTTTACAAAGGCGGAAGCTGAGGCTTAAAGAGAGTCAGGGGCTTTGCCCAGGTGTGGTCAAGCATCAGTTTCAGAGCCAGGCTTGAAACCCGGGTTGCTCTCAAGTCAGCTCTCTGCCTCATGCCTGTATACCAAGAATTATTTCTGACCTGTAGGATGTGGAATGTAGTGGATCATATAATAATAATAAGTTACTGAGAACTTAGTGCTCCATAATGGTTAAGTGTATGAGCTCAGGAACTTGATTGCCTGAGTTCAGATTCTGGCTCTGCACTTACTAGCTGTGGTTACTTAGCCCCTCTGTGCCTCTGTTTCCTCATCTGTAAAATGGGGAAAATCATAGAACTTACCTCTTAAGGTTGTTGTAAAGATTAATAGGTTATTATTTGTAAAACATTTAGAACAGTTCCTAGCACTATGGAACTTCTTTTTCTTTGACTCTTAAGTCTCAGTTTTTACCTCTCTGTAAATACGGATTTTTCTCTGCAGATCTTGACAGAATGACTATAGGATTTGCGTATTCTGAGATTGTTTTATGAAAGAGGAGTTTTTTTCAGGAGATAGGATTGCTTATCCTCCACCACTGAGAAAGCAAAATGTTTTGTCATAAGAAAATTAACTACCTTTTTATTTCAAATATAATGTTGATTTCAGTGGCTCTTTGCCATTTTGCTTAGACTCCCCCCCCCTTTTTTTTTCCCAACGAAACTACTTCATATGAAATTTAAAGTGATGTAAGTACTCTCAATAGAACGGGAATTTTCCTATTGTTTTCGAAGCATCAGTGAAAATTGCTTCCTTTAATTTGCAAAAAGTTGTTAACATCTAATGATGTGGATTAGTATATTTCTTTGTTTTTGCATGTTTTTTTTTTCAATAATGAAATAAACACCCATAAGCTTACCAGTCAAAACAAAAGCTGGGATCTTGACAAACCCTATATCTAGCATATGAGACCCCCTCTTGGCCATCCCAAGCTTCTGCCTCCTGCCTCTCCACGAGGTCACCATCATCCTGAATCCATATCCATCATTCCCTCACTTTCCTTTTTATTTGATGTTATTGCCTCTATATGTATTCCTAAAAACTATACATTTTAAATGTTTTGTTGTTTGGAACTTGATGTAAAGGTATACTGTGTATTATCTTTCGGGCCTTTTTTCAAATGCAACATTATATTTCCAAGTTTCATCTATATTGTTGTATGCTGCTGTAATTGATTTGTTTTGATTGCTGCATAATAGTCCTCTGTGTGAATATATCATAGTTTTACTCAAGTACTCTCCAGTTGATGGATGTTTAGATTGTTTCCATGTTTATACTATGTAAGCAGTGTTTTCATGGCCATTTTTATACATGTCTGAAAGTTTCTCTTGGATATATACCTAAGAGTGGAATTGCTGGATCATAGGGTTTGTGAATGTTGAAATTTGGGAGATAATAGTAAACTGTTTTCCAAAGTGGTTGCACTAGTTTACACTCCCACTAGTGATGTATATGAGATTCTTTGGATCTACATCCTCTCCAATACTTTATATTTTATAATTTTTTATTTTTGCCAATCAAATGATTTAAAAATTAATGTTTTGTGGTCTAATTTTGCATTTTCCTAATCTAGTGAGCTTTACCAGATATTCATAATTTCATTGGTATATGTATTTCTTCTATGAAATGACTCAGATATTTTACACATTTTCTCTTTCTCTAAATTTCTTTTTATAATCAATGCTTTTTGTTTTTGTTTAAGAAATCTTTCTTTGCCTGAGGTATAAAAGATAGTCACTTATATTTTTTACTAGGAGCTTTAAAGTTTTATTTTCAACATTTCATTCCCTAATACATTTAAATCCTTGATTTTGTATATGGTTTGAATGTAGGGATCCATTTTCCTATTTTTCCATATCGCTATCCATTTACTAGCTTTAATACAACATGCCATCTCTGTCATACACCAAAATTCCATACATGGCTGGGTCTTTTCTGAGTCCTCTAATCTATTCCATTGGTCAATTTTTTCATTACTGTGCCAATAAGAACATCCTAACTACACCTTTTAGAAATGTCCTCACTATTCTTGGTCTTTTACTCTTTTTTCTTCTTTTTATTGAAGTATAACATACCTACACAAAAATACACCAACATACAAAGTACATCTCGGTGAATTTTGCAAAGCAAACACAGTCCCAAGTCCAACAAATGGAACATTAGCGCCACAGAAGCCTTCCTTGTGTTCTCTTCCAGCCTCTCTCTTCCTCCCTTGAAAAGTAACCCAGTTCTGTCTTTTAATACAATAGATTCATTTTGCATATTTTTGAACTTTATATAAATGAACTCATAGTATCTTTTGTATCTGTCTTCTTTTACTCAACATTATATCTGTGAGATTCATTCATGTTTGTTTTGTATAGTTGTAGTTTTGTACAATCTCATTGCTGTTTACTATTCCATTTCATGAATATGTTACTCTTAATCCAGTCTACTGTTAGTGGTCATTTGGGCTATTTCCAGTTTGGAGCTATTTTGAATGAATAGTGCTATTTTGTTTCCTGCCAGCCTCTAAGCCCTTGCCTGAGTTAGTTCTGCCTTATTGTAATGTCCCCATTCACTCCACTACTTGATAGCGTGACTATTTTACAAAGCCTAGGTAAGTCTCATCCCTTCATTAAGCATTCTTAGTCTATCCCATTCTACAGAGTTCTTCTCTGTCAGGATATCTAACTTATAGCCCTAAGTGTTAACCCTTTATGGTAGATTGAATCATGTACCACAACAAAAGACACGTTCTTTTCTTAATCTTTGATCCTGTGAATGTGAACCATTTGTAAATATGACCTTTTGAAGATGTTATTTTTAGTTAAGGTATGGCCAGATTGAATCAGGGTAGGTCTTAATATCTATTCTGTAGGCCTTATAAAGAGAGGAAAATTGGATACAGTTGGTCAGAGAAAGCCATAGGAGGAGACCAAGGACATTGACATGTGATGGAGGACTTCCGTCACCAGAATGCTACTAACTCTGGGAGAAAGCATGGCCTTGCTGATTATCGATTTTGAACTTCTAGTCTCTGAGCCAATGAACCAATAAATTCCTGTTGCTTAAGGCAACCCATTGTGTGGTATTTATAATAGTAGCCTTGGCAAACTAAGACACTCTCTGAATATTTTTTGCAAAAAAGTTTAAAAAAATAATCATTAAGCAAATATGAACTAATCTAACTACTTGCCAAGAAGGAATTTGAAAAGTTTTCCCCAAACATGTAAACACTGAGTTGACTTGTACATATGTAAGGAAAGAGGAAAGTTTAAGGCTCCACGAGTTTTTCAAGTCAAAGAAATAAATGGGATAACCAATTTTCATTTCATCCTTCTTCAGGAGAAAGTGCAGGTCAACCTCATGGTATGATGTGATGGAGAAAATGATTAAGATCATTAATGACTTATATACTTATGCCCCTAACCATTGCCATGGGGTGGGATACTTGGAAAAAGCTGAAGAAGAGTATTAATATGTAGTTTCTTTTAATGCTGTCAGATGGCTAGGCAATGGAAACTTGTTGATGAGATCTCCTCAACTACTTCCTCAGATGAAGGACTTTTGGGCTCTGTGAACTAGTAGTGGTTTGAAATGCATAATTTTCTTACGAATGGAATAAGACATAAGAACAGACTGAATTAGAAAATGCTAAGGTAGAAGCAAAATCCAAGCTAAACAACTAAAAATATGCATAATACTGATTTGTTCATACAAATATACTCCCACTCAAATTGGGAATTGGGTTTGGACATTCATTACTTCATTCATTTATTCTAGAAATATTTATTAAGCAGCTACTATGTACTTTTAGTACTAATTACTAATACTGGTACTATTATATGAGCTAGGGAAACAGTAGTGAACAAAACAAAAAATTTACTACCTCTGAATTATATTAGTTGGGATAGAAGTTCAGCAGGGTTTAACAGTGATCAAAACTAAAAGTGGCTTAAATAGGTGAGACGTTTATTTCTTTCTCATTTAAGAGTGGTCCATGGGTATTTAGAAACTGTTCCATGACTTCATTTAGGGACCCAGACTCCATCATCCCTCTTTGTTTTCCACATGTCCATGGTCCAAAATGGCCCAATACTATATCCATGTTCTCAATGGGAGGAAGAAGAAAAGGGGAAGACATGTCAGCAACCCCCTCCCGCCTTACCTTTATTTTTATTTATTTATTTTTTAATTAATTAATTAATTAATTTTATTATATATCCCCCCCTTTCTGCTTGTTCTTGCTATGTTGATTTTTGCGTTCTTCTGTGTCTGCTTGTCTCCCCCTCGTTGCAGTGACCCGCTGGGTCAGCTTACCACGCGGCCGCCTTGCTGGCTCGTGGGCAGCCTTGCCTGCTCATGGGCGGCTTGTCCTGCCTGCGGGGGCTTGCCCTGCCCCTGGCGACTTTGCCCTGCCCCTGGCAACTTTGCCCTGCCATGGTGGCTTGCCTTCTCAAGGCAGTCTGCCTGCTCAAGGAGGCCCTGGGAACCGAACCCGGGGCCTCCCATGTGGTAAACCAGCGCCCTACCAATTGAGCTATAGCCGCCCCCCGCCGCCTTACCTTTAAAAGATACACCCAGAAGTTGTTCACATCACTTTCCAGAATGAATTCCATTGGCCAGAATTTTGTCACATGGCCACACCTAGGTGCAAGGGAAGCTGGGAAATATAGTCTTGATTGTGAAAGGCCATATACACAGCTAAAATTCAAGGGCTCTATGTCTATGAGAGAAGAGATATTAGAGGGACAACCAGTAAAGTCTGCCACATACTATTAGAGGGAAAGACACAATAGAAAAAAATAGACAAAAGAAAATAGCTTTTATATAGTCAGATGGTGATGTATGATAAATAAAACAGAGGGTGGGGATAAAGAATAAAGGAGAAAATGATGCTATTTTAATAAGGTAGGTAAGGGAAGAATTCTCTAATGAGGTTATATTTGACCAAAAGGCAAGTGGAAAACGTATAGTTCTCCCATTTCTCAACATTTCTGAGTTCATGGAATTGTAGCATTACTTAGAAGAAATTGATACCTTAATTGTGGAAGAGATTCACAGTTTTTCATGAGCCAGAATCAGGCTTCAAGATTTTGCCAGCTGCCTTGGTGTGTCTGGATGATCAAACATGCTTTATCATTGTAGTTCATTTTAAAAGACAGTGATAGATCTGAAAAGAAGCTATGCTCATTTAAAAGGATACATCATTCCATACGTCTTAAGATCAGCATATTCATCCCAGAATTAAGATTTCTGATTATGTGGTCAAATCAACACTGAGAAATTTTGGAGTCTAGGCGGTATTATGAAAGTACATTCCTTTCCATGAGACAGCTAAAGTTAAAACTTAAGGTCACCATTAGCAAAATAAACCTAGATTCAAATTGGAATGTGCTGAGTCTGAATATAGTTCACATTCTTGAGGATAGGTAAGCCTGCTAAACATTGGAATGCTCATCAACATGATTAAAAGTCAACAGTGACAAGCAAATCCCCTATAGACCCACAGATGGGTTTTTTGGACCATCTGACACACTACTTTGATGACTTTGCACATATTTTTCTATCTTATCTTTCTACTAGATTGTAAATTTTAAAATATACAAAAACTTTACTTATAAAGTATAGTTGGTGTATAAAATTAAAAAGTGATTGCTTCTTCCCTTCTCTAATCTCTCTCCACCCCTATCCCATACCCAAGATAAGTTTATTGGGTCTGGTCCAGACCTTTTCCTATGAATTCTCCATGTTTCAAGCTTCTTGAGGGCATGACTTTAGTTCTTATATAACTTTGTAACCCTTTCTAAAAAGAATAGTGGCTTGTACCGAACAGGTTCTCAATACATTATTTATGTGACTGATGATTGATTAATAGGGATTGGTGATGGAGGACACCCAAATGGAAACCTAGAGACTTGTGGGAAACCAAAAGCAGTACCTTCAAAGTTAAATTCAGCTGCATTTGAAGAGAAATAATTTTTGAAGGTGCACTCTGATTGCTATTTTTCTACTTCCTCCTTTCCTCTAAATACCAATCATAACGATAATAAACAAAACCTTGAGAAAAGACCTGTGTGATTATCTCCCCCTACCACCTCCTTAGAGAGTGATGTGTAGGAAAGCAGAGGCTGGGAAGACAGGTGAGGCACCCTCATAGTAAATCAATTTGTTACTTTGTATCATCTGACTGTAAAACTTTCTGTCGAGTATTTTTATTAGTAATTCCTTTTACAGATGTTTTTGGAGTAAATTGAGATTATGCTGGTAAAAACACATGTAGACTCCATGTTGCAATTTAAACATACTGCATTTTATTTCTTTAAGCACAAGGGCAAGCGCAGGGAACTCTTACTTTTTTCTTCTTCTTTTTTTTTTAATTAAAAAAAATAGAAGAAGAAGGAATGAGGAAAGGCCAGAGTGTCTTTTCCTACTTGGACCAAAAAATTAATTATTGCTTTGTTTTGGAAATAAAGGTAGTGAGCATTATGTCACTCCAAGTAAACAGGTAAATTGACTTTAAATATAAAGAAAGGTGACTACTGAAGACTAAAAATATGTATATATTCTTAAGGTGTGATTCATTTTAATTCCCCAAGGTTTTGTTTTTATTTTATTATTCTCCAACTCCATGACTAAAACATTTATTTGGTGTTTGTAAATTGGAAAAATCTGGACTAGAATAGTCCATTTGCCATTCCTGGTTAATTGCCTTGGATATGCTTTTATATCCTCCTTGTGAACCTAAAGTGTCCCAACGATTGATTTCTGAAGGGAAAAATTTTTGGAAGAACCTGCATTTCTTTGAGTTTTCATAATAGTGGAATGCATTATACAGGCAGCCTAGTGAGCAGTTAAGAGCTGGGCTCTGGAAGGAGTCCCAGCTCCCCCGTTAACTAGCAGTGGAGGCTTGGCAATTTACTTGATCTCCCTAAGCCTCGGTTTTTCTCATCTGTAAAATAAGAGTAATGAAAATAACACTTAAATCAGAGAGTTTTAAGGATTGGGTATCAGCAGAACACTAAACATGGCACACTGGAATTGTTCAATTTAGCTTAGCTGCTGCTGTTATGAGTGTAATCTCTTCTACTACTAGTGATAATGAATTGTGAAGCTCTGCAGCAGTAGAGAAATGTGTATCATTTAATTAGCATGCATGGCATTTTTATTCTGAATTTAGGAGATTGTTTGTAGTCTGTTACCCCTTCTAGATTATAAGCCTCCTGGTAAAAGGAACTAGCTCTTATATATTAACCTTTGCATCTGCAAGTAGTCTCTCAGCCTGCATTGCATTTAGCAGGTCCTCAAGAAAGGTTTATTGAATTGCATTGGGAAGTTTGAAAAAAGTCTTAACGGGTGGAGGACTGGAGCCTGATCCAGAGTGAAGGCTCTATCTTATAAATATCTTCATAGTGTGAATGAGGACTGGGGATACGGATTTAGGATTTAGCATTCCAACTAGGAATTGGAGCTGCCAAGATGCTAGAAGCAGCCTTCTAGTCTCTGAATGAAGTTGAAAAGTAGAGCAGATTTGGAAAACAGAAGTTAGTTTTTTTCATAGAGTGGCCAGATTGGATTGTCTTTATTATTTTTTTTTCTAGTAAATATTTTAAATTATAAAAAATGGCCAGAATTTGAGATTTAACTCTGTAAATTGCCAGAATCCATGTTGGAGAAACACACAGTAAGAATGTCAGTATAAATCCTAGCCTAGTTCAAATAATCAAGGGGAAATTACCGTCTCAGGACATAATTAAGAAAATCTTACAAAATGAGGGTGGGGAAAAATCAGCTCTAGCTGCTAATCTTTTCAGCCAAAGAGAGTGAAATAAAACCTAAGCAAAAACAAAAACAGCAACAAAAAACCTAAAAGTTCTCTGTACAGTTCTGGAAATGAAGAGGTGAAAACCTCCCTTGCTAACCTGTTGATCCCCTTTCCCTCATCTTTACCAACCCTTCATTTTCCTTATTTCCCCCAACCTCTGGTTTGCTAGGATTTCAGTTAAGAATTCCAGATGTTGCTGTTGTCTTCCTCAACCATAATATAACCGTGGTTAGTAATGTTGACTACATATCTGCTGTGTGCCAAATGCTAGGAGAGCTGATTTGTTACAACTTCTCTTGGCCCTGTGATACTCAATAATTTTGAAGCCCTTCTCTATACCATATAAAATTTTTAAATATAACTTTTGCTTTATGTTTTTGAAGGAATTTTATAACTTTCATTATTTTGAGCTTTAAATAATGTTATTTATTTTGTTCCTGTGATTTCGACTGTTATATTTCTGCCTAACCATGTAGAATTGAGTGGCATTTTAGTTAACTAGTTGACATAATGTTACCTTTTGAGGAAATTTCATTTATTAATCTTTTTTTTTTAAAGATTTATTTTATTTATTACATTCCCCCCCCCCTTTCTGCTTGCTCTTGCTGTGTGTCCATTCTTGTGTACCTCTCTGTCTGCTTTGTATTCCTCCGTTGCAGCGATGCGCCGAGACCAGTCACCGTGCAGGCTGCTTTGCCCTGCTCGTGGGCGGCTTCTGCTTCCATTCACAGCCGGCTCCGCTTCAGTTCGCGGGTGGCTGGCTGCGC
>PVKH010025029.1:0-13512 GCA_004027955.1 Chaetophractus vellerosus | reverse complement strand
AATTAACACATCACTTTGCTTATTTATATATATAAAGCTATTAATAGATGAGTTAGTGACACTTTGTCTTAATGTTTAGTTTATTTGTGATATGAATCCTACTTCAAGTTTTATAGAGTTAACTATGGTTGATATCAACTTATATGGAATAACACTGAAATAACACATATATAGAGAGATGGCTTTTCAGTGATATTTTAATATAATTGTTTATTAGCTAGAGTTTAAATTTTATAGGCATGGGAAACTGTGAATTGATATATTATATCTCCTGATATATATGCTGCCTAAAATTTCTATATATAAGTCCTGGGTGAAAAGATGTTATTTTGAGGATAAGTTTTCTTTACAATGCTACAAAGAACATTTGAGCACAAAATACTGATATTAGCATTTTAAGTTGATGTAAGCAAGAACAATGTCTATTGTTTCATGTTCACATGTATAGCTTATTCCTCAGCCTGAATCTGGGCAAGAAAATCAATAAAACTTCCCATAGGAATGGTTTTAATGCAGCTTTACTTCTTTACTTCTTTGGGGGAACACTAGTTACAAAGAAGGATTCTGCTGCTAGAAAGTGCTGAGGTGAAATTATGGCACACTTTTGCTGATTTTGAAACAAAGAAATCTGTTATCTATTATGACCTCTAAACTTTAAGTGTATTCTGCTAAAAATATCCATGTGCAGAAATCCAAAAAAATGAGACATGATTAATCACCTTTCAGAAGCAGAGTGTGGTAAAGGAGTAATTATGCGATTCAGCTGTTTACAAATTGAAACTAGTGTAGAAAAAAATATTTCAGGGAAAGGTCTAAATCCTACTTTTTATTGACTTATATAAGTGCTTTACTTTTTGACCTCTGAATATAAAATATAAAAATATGCGCTCAATCGAGCCAGAGATTTTGATCTGTTTGGTCTTCTTTTCTGATTATATCATTCATATCAGGAGAATACACTGAATAATAAAGGATATTAATGAAGTGTTAGGCATGAGGTAGAATTCTTGCCTTCAACGGACAGGAGAAATTATCCTTCCACATTAATTTGAAAGGTATTCTCAAATAACTCTTCTGTTAGCACATGATATACTCATTAGTCCAGGACCCAAGGGGAATATGGTTGTAGGTAATTAGAATGTTCCCAAGCTGAGAACCCAACTGCTTCCTCCTTCCCAATCCCATTGGCATGTATTTAGGCAGGTAAGACTTTGAAAATCTCCAGAAACAGGAAATAGCCACAAACGTCACAGTATGCAAGAAAGCTCTCTGAATAGCAAAAGACACTCACTTAAAGAATAAATATTTAAGAAGGCTCAAATAATCAGTATCAGGAAGGACTCTGCAGAAATTTTGTTGAGCAAGGGAATGAGCTACAAGAAAGTACTCATCACTGAAAATGTTTAGGCAGAAGATGAATGCCCATCTCTTTCAGACTATTGAATACCAATGGTGAGAAGTCTGATAAAATGACTTCTAGAAAGAGTTCCTTGGGCTCAGAGTCCATTGACTTTGATCGGTAATTCAATGATTTTAGATTAGGTTTTCTAGGAGCAGCGTATGAGCAGGGATTTCACATGCATGTAATGTATTGATGGAGTGGCCTCAATGAAAAGGAAGTAAGGGAAGCAGGATAGGACAGGGAAGGAGTTAAGCAAGGAGGTAGTCTCAGCCAGAGTTTGGCTTCAGCCCAATCCCATTGTACCAGAGAATTGCTCCCACTTTGAGACAAGGGGCCTAGTTTTGGACCCCCTAGTACAGCTGGCTGCAGAAGGGCACAACATCCCAGGTGAAATAGCTCTTGTGTGGCTAAAGGCAATTCTCTAGAGAAGGAAGCAGCTGTCAGCTGATAGTAGCTACTGCTCAGAGCAGGTGGAGATAAGTGCACTGCTCCTAACCAGTAAGCTAGCTAAAGGATTCTCCAGCATATTAGAAACAGAAATTAGGAGCAAGGTTGAGCACAGGAAGAGAAGCACAGGACTGACAATATAACAGCTATAAATGAGATGGAAGAAAATTTGAAAGTTGACCTATGAGCTTGAGGCCATTTAACATAGGGATGTACATCCCATATACAACTCCACAGCACATTCCAACAATGGATGCTTCTAATGATGATCTGAAGTCAATGAGAAAAAGTTACATTTTATTTAGGATGTGCAATTGTCAAAGCAAGGGACAGCGAGATTTTTATAGTTTTTTTTTTTGTTTTGTTTTGTTTTGTTTTGTTTTGTTTTGTTTAGGAGGTATCGGGGATTGAACCTGGGACCTCATACATGGGAAGAAGGCGCTCAACCATTGAGCTCCATCTGCTCCCCTTTATAGGTTTTAAATTACTTAAGTCGCCAATTATTTAGGGGGGAAATGAACTTATTTGTGAAAATAATGAGTAAATGAGTAGTTTAGCTTACTATAACTTTAGACCTTTAACAATTAGGGCCATGAGCTAGAAGCATAAGGAACTGTGCACTACCAAACAGTACTACTTGAACAAAAAAGGTGTTTTAGAGAGTAAGTACCTCACATTTTGAGATTTAGGATAATTATTGTGTCTCCGTTTACTCTCAGGAAGTCTGACTGGAAAGAAGGACTTTGTGGTTTGTTTCTGTTGAACAAATGGGTGGTTGCAGTTCACACCAGGGTGCAGGGCAATTCATTCTCATTGTATTTGCAGCAATCGCCAGCTTTCTGGCCCCCTTTACCGATTACTTCATTAACACCTCATCAGATTTCACCCTGCAATAGTTACCAGCAGACTGTTTTACAGAAACTTTTATATAATCCCTGTATAGTCCATCAAGTGTCAAAAGCTCCTGTTGATGTGTTAGTGTTCTGTAGAAATATTGTAATGTTTTTCTTCCTCAGTACCATAATGCTACCTTCGACTGGGCATTTTTGTCGACAAAGGAGTGTTTGAAATATGGAGGGAAGCTCGTGGGGAACAACTGCAATTTCGTTCCTGATATCACGCTCATGTCTTTCATCCTCTTCTTGGGCACGTACACCTCTTCTATGGCTCTGAAGAAATTCAAAACTAGTCGTTATTTTCCAACCACAGTAAGTGTCTGAGCTTTATATGATTTTCACTGAATATGCACTGTATTGACAATAATAAAATTTAAAAAACACTTAAAATGGCACCTCTAGTTCAACTTTTCCAATACAATTTTGTGCACTTTTATACTACTTTCCAAGCTTTGTCCTTGTGCATACATGTTTAACATAATTGTAGTCTGGCTTTAAAAATTCTAAGGATCTCACATAATTCTGTCATAAATTCTGTCATTCTAACTGTACTGACAGGAAAAGGTGGGATGTTAGTCTATCTAAAAAATGCCTGAGGAAACAAACAAAAAAAAAAACTTTTTAATCCATAGTATTTAAGTGAATAAACAAAAACTCATCATACTAATCTGGAATTTTGATGTAACAGAATTTCTTGTTTGTTATCTCTATGAGTGAGTTTTTTAGTAGTTGAATTGTGCTGTGGGAGTAAACTCAAACTGTGTTGTTACACAAGTATAGGTACAGGATATGAATGCCATTTGGCCCAAATTTTCCTTCGCATAATGATGAAAGCAGCAGAATGGAGAAACAGGTAATTGAGCTGGGTTGTGCAGACAGCCTGTCTCCCATTAATATGCTTGGATTGACTTGGAGTCAAAATATGGTTTATTGAGAGACTACAAGATAAGACCAGCATTTAGTTAATGGCATTTTGTTTTCTTACCTTCAGAATGAGAATAAGATAATCCTTTGCTTTACAGTTAAACTCATAGTGTTTAGAATGTCAAAATGTCTTAGGTAATTTTCATTATACCTGATTTATATTAGTGACATGCTCTATACAGCTGATGTTCATGAAATACCACTTCTTGTGTTTCATGTAGAAGGAGTACAAGAATTTTAAGCCTTGTTGATGAAATTCTTGTTTCCTAGAAGGAAATGAAACTTAAAATTAATATAATCACTTTCACCCAGGAAAGTTTTGACTGACTGATCTTCCTGTAAAATTGAAAATAAAGGGAAAAGTTGATAATGAAATGTCCCGAACTAGCTGGCCCAAGGATTGAAAATGTCCATGGAGTGAAATATTGAAAGAAAAGTTTATCTTAGTCTCCATAAAATGGTCGACACAATCTGGTGCTCCACAGGCTGAATTCAGTCCAGAGTCATTCTTTGTTTAACCGACACTTTGTGAACATAGATACTTAGAACACTGAAGCCTGGGGTGGGACCTGCACTTTTCAACTAGTCATTGTCCTCACAACTCTCCATTGTCAGAGACATGGCTACCTACCCATTCAGGTTAAACGCCTGTCCCTGAAGACCCTGAAGACATTTGAGCTTGTTAACCCAAACTGGGAAATATGCATACTTGATCCACCTCTTCAAAGGTATGTTCCTGTAGAACAGTTTCCTGGGTAAAGTTCTCTGAGGGTGATATTTAAATGAAATTTCAGGTCATTGTCTCAGCCAAATACCTGTTTTTGGTTGTTTCTTCTTCATTTAGATCATTTCTTTTTTATTAATTTGTTGATCACCTTGTTAGCATTATCCTTTTTTGATATCTTCCAGCATTTGTTAATCATAATTTGAGATTTTTGGAATAACTAGTTTCAACCTTAAGATGAATAGAAATCCTTTGAACTATGTAAACATTCCCTTTTCTTCTGGCATTAACTCCCAAATTGATCGTTGTTCTTCAGACTTAAATTCTTCCCTACTAGGAGCCCAAGCAGGTAATTTCTCAGCCTTTTATCAAGCTGTTAAGAAAGGCCTGAGGGACCCATTGTGGCTCAGTGGTTGAGTGTCGGCTTTCCACCAACAAGGTTCTGGGTTCAATCCCTGGGCCCGGTACCTAAAAAAAAAAAAAAAAAAAATTGAAAAAAAAAGAAAGGCCTAAGCATGTAAAAGTACAATAGTGACAGAATTTTCAATACAATTCTTATTAACAAGCTTTCCAGAATATTTTGAAATTGTATATACCAAATCATAAACAGGAAGTAGAAAATGTGTGTTGTTTCTAAGGGACAGTGTGTAAGTGTGTTTGCTTCTTTACCCCTACTCACTTTATGCTTTCAGCTAAATAATAATACATATATACATAGTACATACATACATATGTATGCATATAAATTAATAATAAGAAAATTTGTTCTCTCTCATTTACCAAAATATATTTTTAAGTTAACATTTAAAGGGATGGTCTCTATAGGTAGGAACCGACAGCTTTATAGGTTCCTATATGTTATATAATTAAAACTTAAGTGCTTAAATGCTTCAAATAAGACAATCCTTTATTGCTGTAAAAATAATCAAAGTTAACTGTTATACCTCCTAAGCTGTACCAACAATGCACATGAAACCTATAAAAACTCAAAATGCTAATACTGGATAGCCGCGCCTTGTCACACAAAACGATCTAATTTCCTTTTGTTTACATAGTCATTTCTCTTTTGTACCTTCAATTTTAGACATTTGTATGAGTTGTCAATTAAGACTGGAATCTACTTGAAAACTGTTATACTTTCGTTTTACTCCTTGTATCAACTAACACAACGTTGGGTGTAGACTAGGTACTCAATACTTTTTAACTAGCCGAAACCAGTCAAGTAGAGATAAATGCTACATTTTGTGAGAAGAAAACAGATGTAGTGACCCAGGAGCTATAGATTTTAGTGCCAGCCTTGCCATTAAGTAAAAGTGTGCCCTTCCATAACAAACTCCATGGACTTTAGTTACATCACCTAGAAAGGGAGACTCAGCTAGGTGACAATTAACATCCTTTTAAGCTGTGATATTCTATGATTTTAAAGAGAATTTTCTGACTGCATCTCCTAAATGAAATAAATTCTCTGTATTAAACTAATCCTTATAGCAATGGCCAATTCTTACAAATTTCCAGAAATTATCTTTGTCCTTATCCAAGATCTGCTTTTGCAGGTGCTGCCAGCCTTTCTCTGTGGGTGATCCACAATTGTCATAAATACAACAAATTCACACTATGGTTTACTTTCTTCCCACAATTGAACTTACTTATCTTCCTATATTTCCTATCTCAACTAATAATATCACTTTTCCTCACAGCTGCCCAAAATCCAAATCTTAAAATCATATTTGGTGTATCAGTCAGAATTCTAGCAGGAAGCAAATAATAAATTAGCATAATATGAGGGGTTCAATAAAGATATTATGTACTAAGGTGAGGTTAGGGTATAAGGAAACTACAAGGGAAAGTGTGGTACCCCAGAACCAGTAACAGTGGAGTTGTTACTATACCAGATTCAAAGAATGAGGAAAAGGGAGTGGTTACTGGAACCTGGAAGGAGAGAGAAGGGTAGAGAGAGCCATTTTGAGAGACTCTGTGACCTTGGGTTGAGGATTTAATCAGCCTGAGGCAATCTCACACCCACTGCAACTGCTGTCAGAATTTAAGCACAGGTTTCCCATTTTGTTTCCATTTAATTCATCTCTGACCATGGACTCAATCCACTTCCCAGCATGTCTCAATCTGTAGTTCCTCAGTGAAGTCTGAATATACACGTTTCCAATCATGGCTCAATTCCCAGGGAGAGCAAGAAGACAGCATAGAGTAAAGTGAATTCAAAGATATGTTTCAATCTGGTAAAAGTAGATCAAATCAAAGTTTGAGGGCCTGTGCAGAGTGCTGAACTATTGAGGATAAGATGCATTTGCCATTTTTTGCACTACTGCTCAGAATAAAAATGCCTCAAAATATGGAATTAAAAAAAAAAAGGCAACAACTGGTAACCAAAGAGCAAGGGAGCCTCCCATTGTAGACCACACAGGTCAGCATTCCAAGGCGAAGAGGAGAACGAAGAGGGAGTAGAGAATAGATTTGGTATGACAAACAAATACATCCATCTCATTTGACTCTCCAAATTTTTCTTTATCAAATTAATCTTGCTTCATTGTCCTTGATTGTTCTGCTGTAACCTCTCTCCTTTACACTCACATTCCCCTAGTTAAGTCTGTCATTACCTTTGCCGAGACCAAGTTCAGTGACCTGTTCTCTCTCTGATGGAGCCAGTAGCAGTCCATCAGTATGAGGGCTTAAGATGAAACAGATGGTCTTTGCTCGCCTTTCCACTGGGAATTTAATTTATATATTATGTACTTCTGTGGAGCCCTAATGTTCAGTGGAACATGGGGTAAAATGCCAATACCCTATCAACTATCTCCTTTGTGCTCCCAGGCCCTGTTAGAGGGGTGTGTCATCATTCTGTTATCCTACACTGTTAGTGATTATGTTACATCAGCCTCGAGTCTTTAATCAAAGTCTTTCCGCATCAAAATTTCCAGTAGGAACATCACAGCATCATCTGTGATCTCCTGTAGCAGATGGCTCAGGGCATTAACATGAAATGTTCCTCCAGATTCTCTCACCATCAAGTGATTATAAGCATGGAAAAGAGAAGCCATCACTGCATATGTGGTGGCAAAATGAAAGCAGTAGTTTAAAAATAGAGCAAAATTGTAATGCGTAGAAATCATAAAACTAGAGAAACCTATGAAAAGGCAAAATTATTAGTAGTTTAGTATAGCCACAGTAAGTGTTGCTGAATGATGTGTGTAGTTGGCACGAGAACACCTTTCTTAAGGTAACCAGCCTGAGGCAACCTCACAGGGAGAGATCTCGGGGAATGGGTACCCTGACCTCACTCTCTTCTCCCCGTGGCCTGCCCTGTCTGCCACTGGCCAAACCCAGCTGAAAGCCAGAGAGCAAGCCAGCCCTTTGCAGACCAGACAAGTCCGCATCAGCGCTTAGAATAAGTGACGATTCTAACTCTCACCTGAGTGGATGTAATGGTAAAATTCTTTTTAATATGCCTCCTGATTGTTATTTTCATTTAAATGAACAAAATCACTAAATTCCAGGAAATATAAAAAACCATGAAATTTGTTTATGTGACAATTGAGCAGGATGTTATTTGGTATACCTCTTTAAAAACCTGTATTCTATAGCTTTAATTAATGTATTCAGTCAACATTGAACAAAATATCGTTGTGAATGTAATGTGTGGTTGACACAGTACTCTAGATGGTAGTGGTACAAACGAATTCATAGGTCTGGCACATAGTAGGCATGTGGTATATATTTGTTAAATAAATTAAGATTTTTAGGTTCTCAAATTAGAATGCCTTGTTTTGGTCTTTCCACCCTGTTCATGCTTTTTACTTTCTGTCGTTTCACACTTCTGACTCAAGTAAGTTGATGGTGATCTTTGAGGAACTAACTTTATGGTTGAAAAAAAAGTGTAGGGTTTCAGGAATTTAAATGAAACAGAACAAGCATTTGAGTTAGGTGGTGCACTTACTTGTATCCATGTAAAACACACGGAAGTCTGGAATTCCAAATCTAGATATATTTTTGGAACAATGATTCTTGGTTGACATTTTGTCCTGGTAAAAGTTGAATGTGTTTAGTTTATAAACAACTCTTTACAAGAATCAGGCAACATCCCAGTCTGTTGTCTTTTCCTTTCAGAAACATTTTTGGTGAATGGGAAAACTGTCAAGCTAAAATAAATGGTATATCAAAAAGGAGAAAAAATATTGGACGTGTATGCTATGTCCCATTCTAGTGTTTGTTAGACTGGGTGACATTTGGCTGCCTCCTTTAAACTCATCAGCGCACTTTAAACTCATTCAGAAAATGACTTTGCTGTCAAAGAAGGGGAATCAGATTTTCAAGTTCTTGTATTTTGTGCCAAGGAAAGTGATTTTAAAGTTAAATTTGTTTTTAATCTGAAATTGTTTTTCATGTTATTTTCTTAAGAATGACAAAGTAATATTTGCTTATAGATGCAACACAACTTAATTTGTTAAAATTTAACAAAGAAAACATAGTTCAGTTCTTGTGGGCACAAGACAAAAAAAACCCAGCCAATATAAATTAAGCCCTAAGACAAATAAAATTAGGAGCACTGATAGAAGAAGCATTTTGTCAGAGCTTTAAGGGTGGCACAGAAGCAGTGTATAGATAGAAGAAGAATTTTGACTGTTGTACCCTGTTTGTCCGAAGTACTTGCAGCTTACATGTCAATCATAGAAACGTCACCCTTTTGAGATACATGTAATAATATAAAAACGGCTCACCCCATTCCCAGGTTGTCTAATTGATACATATGACTTACTAATTTTTCATGTTTTAAAGCTTTTATTCTTGCACCTTAATATAAATTATAAAACTAGCTCCCTTTTAGGGCTCTGTAACTCATTATTATATATATATTATATGGTTACATTGGGTTATAGTCTAGAGGACCCTATTTAGAGGGTCAAGAAATTAGGTCTTAATCATTGAATTTTAGTATGAGGAATTTGAATACTATCTAGTCCAACCTTGCCTCGTTGTGTAGCTAAATTTCTGATGAAAGGTCATCTGGATGCTGCTTGAATGCTTCTTGAAACAGGAACTTAGCATCTTTGAAGGCATTAATGAAGGAAACACAAATCAGCCTTTCCATAGCTGCTGTCCACGGAGTCTGCTGTTGCCTTCTGGGGCTATACAGAACAAGTTTATTTGTTTCCCGTGCCAGACTTTACATATTTGAAGACAGGTTCTCCCTACAACTCCTCAAGGCCTACCATCATTTTTTGTGTGTGGTAGGTTTTCTGGATTGCTCACCGCTCTGACTTATCTCCATTTTGTTGATCAGGTTGAGATTTTCTGTTTCAAATTAGAATATAGTAACTGACTTGGGACATAATATTTCCCGTGTGATTTGATCATTTTGTTTATGGCACACACTCTTCTGGTTCATTGTTCTACTTCTCAATTTTGAGACAGGATGGGAGAAGAGGCCTATGAGTGATTGCCAAGTCTCTTTAGCATCCCTGCTGAATCACTTCACGAGGCCTGCTTCAGAAAAAATAATTTCACTTCACGAGGCCTGCATATTCAGAAAAAATAATTTTTATCTGATAGATTTCCATTGGCACATTCTAAGCCCACCCAGATAAATTGCTCTGTCCAGTTCCTGTATTACTCCCCAAATTTCTCTTACTCTGGAATTTATGGCACTAAAATCCTAGATAACATCTAAATTAGACTTTCTATATTGCATTCTGATTATAGTAGGTATTATTGAATCAAAGTACTGTGTATTTTAATTGTTTCTCTAACTAATACTAATGTTTATTTCTCTCACAATGCTTTATAGTATTTCTTACTAGCAGGGATCAGATTGCAAAATTCTCATATTTTGTGCCTTTTCATGATTGCCAAAAGGCACATATTTGTCTGTCATACTTTTTGTTTTAAATCTAAAATAAATGCTCTTTTACGTTGTTGTTTAACATTTTCCAAGCACCATGATCTTTAGAGGAGTTGACATCATGAATTAATATTTATTGAGAACCCACAGGGTGCCTGCTGCTGTACTAGTCTCTTTATAACAGCTCCCTCCATTGAAAACTGCTCTGCAGGCTAACAGCCTTTTCCCCCCAGTTAATTTAGGAGCAGCTGCAGTCCTCACAAAGTGAAAACCACATGCCCTCTGGTGCTTCAGAGGAACCAAATTTATTTTACCCCCTGTAAATTAACTAGCTTCTCACTGTTAGTGTCTCTATTATTATGACTCTTTCAATAATTAATACAGTATCATCCTTCATGAAGAGTATGTTTATAATAGATTTATTAGGTTGTTTTTGGCCAAGAAAAAGAGAACAGCATATGGTTATTTGAATTTCCCTTCCCATCCACTTAATTTCTTCTTTGCTTTGGTAATTTAAATGTTTAAGCTGGCTGCTTATTAGGTTTTAATTGAGATATTTTCTAATTAATTCTGAAGAGGACAAAAAATATTTTTCCTCTTTATTTTTATAATTAAAATAGTAAACAAAAAATAAAAGAGTTCAGGAGGGAGAGGCAAGATGACAGCAGAGTCAGCTCGTCCTACAGTGCAGTTAGTAATCACCCAGAGCTACCTAAAGCATCTGTTTGCGGGACGCAGGAGACCAGAAGAGTATCCTGCAACATCCTTGGAAGAACGGAAGGAGGAGACTGCCAGTCTGCAGTGAAGATTCATGAGTAGAGCACTCCATGCCATGGAGGCCGGTGCCTGTCCCTACTGGCAGCGCAAGCTGCATCGGGAGCTATTCCCTGGTTGGACTTGGTAGCTCCATTTCCCAAAAACAGGGGAGGAAGAGACAGTATGGCATTGACTTCAGCTACTGAGTAGTAAATTTGGCTGGCTAAAGTCCAGTTCTAAGAACAGCTGAAGTTTGAATCTGTCCAAATTGGAAAGAGGCCACTATAACTCTACCCCTGGCATGAGGGGAAGCGGGACTGGTTGAAAATCACAGTGGTGGTAGGGACTGGCTACTTCCACCAAGGTCAGATTGTAGCCCTAGCCAAGGCCCCAGCTCCAGTTCCAGCAGGGAGGAGGCTGGTGGAACCAGTACCAGCCTCTCTGGACAACTGTAGTTTATTTCAGCCCACACAGACTATATTGTTGAGCACCTGTGTCTCCATCGCTGCCCTCTGGTAGGATAGGAGGGGGGTGGTGTTTCCTCAGCCTCTTCTGGCAATTGCAGGCGCTTTCGGTCTGTACAGACTAGAATGTTGGGCAAATCTGTGACTACATCCCCACCCTCAATAGGATGTGGGGGAGGGGACAATGTTTCCTCAGCCTCTCCAGGGAACTGCAGGTGCTTTCAGACCACATGGACTAGATTGTTGGACACTCCTGTGATTCCATCCCCACCCCCAACAGGGCAAGAGGGACAGAGCTCCCTCAGCATCTCTGGACAACTACAGCCGTTTTCAGCCCATATGGACGAGACTATTGAACACATCTCTGGCTCCATCCCTGCCCTGACAGGGCAGGAGGGCAAGAGGAGGAACAGTGTTCCCTAAGCTTCTCCAGGCAACTGCAGTCACTTTGGGCCCACACAGACTAGTTAAGTGGGCACAACAGTGGCTCCATCCCTACCCCTGACAGGGAAGAGGTGGGACAGTGCTCTCTCACCCTCTCTGGGCAACTGCAGTCACTTCCGGCCTGCATGGACTAGATTGTTGGGCACTCCTAAGGCTCCATCCCTGCCCCTGAAGGGGAGGAGGGGGGCTGGTGCTTTGTTAGTCTGTCTGAGCAACTGAAGTCAGATTTGACCCATGCAGGACTTAGTTTGCTGCTCATGCCTGTGGCTCCATCCCCATGCTGGGCAGGGAGAAGGGATGTGGAGCTTCGTCAGTCTCTCTGGGCAACTACAGATGGTACTGGACTGACCAGCTTGGATTACTGCACATGGCTATGGCTCTGTCCCTGGCAGGAGAGAAAGGTAGTAGGGGCTTCATTGGTTCCTGGGGCAACATGGGCAGCTTCAGCCTCCATGGCTTACAGTACCATCTACATCCTCAGCTCCTACTATGCAACCAGCAAGGGAGAAAGGGCAAGAAACAGATGGAAAAGAGACTAAAAAATTTAAATTGGCTAAACACAAGCCACTATAAAGTTCCAAATTCAGCTAAACCAAGTGTCAAAGAGGGTCTGTAGCACAAAGCCAATCAAATAGAAAACCATAGACTAAAGAGAGAAACTCTGCCCAGAATAAATACATATAGCAAATCAGATGCCAAGACACCAAAAGAAATCACAGTCTGTACCAAGAAACAGGAAGGATGGCCCAGTCAAAGGAAAAAGCTAAGGCTCCAGATGACATAAAGGAATTGAGACAACTAATCATAGATGTTCAAACAAATCTCCTTAAGAAATTCAATGAGATAGCTAAAGAGATTAGGAATATTAAGAAGACACTGGATGAGCACAAAGAAGAATTTGAAAGCATATATAGGAAAATAGCAGATCTTATGGGAATTAAAGCCACAATAAATGAAATTAAAAATACACTGTAGGCATATAATAGCAGATATAAAGATGCAGAAAAAAGTATCAGGGACCTTGAAGACATTGCTTCAGAAAGCAAATGTACAAAAGATCAGAAATAGGATAGAATGGAAAAAATTGAACAGGGTCTCAGGGAGCTAAATGACGGCAAGAGATGTGCAAACATACATGAGATGTGTGTCCCAGAAAAAGAAGAAAATGGAAATTTGGCAGAAGGAATATTGGGACAAATAATGGTAGAAAATTTCCCAAACCTAATGAATGACATAGATATCTGTGTCCAAGAAGCACAACGTATTTCCATCTGAATAAATCCTAATAGAACTACTCTGAGACACAGACTAATCAGACTATCAAATGCCAAAGATAAAGAGAGAATCCTGAGAGCAGCAAGAGAAAAGAGATTCTTCACATACAAGGAATGCCCAATAAGATTAAGTGCTGGTTTCTCATCAGAAACCATGGAGGCAAGAAGATAGTGGCATGATATATTTAAGATATTGAAAGAGCAAAACTGCCAAATCTTATATTCAACAAGATTGTCTTCCAAAAATGTGGGTGAGTTTAGAGCATTCACAGATAACAGAAACAGAGAGAGTTTGTAACCAAGAAACTGGCTTTGTAGGAAATACTAAAG